>PVKH010021450.1:0-14333 GCA_004027955.1 Chaetophractus vellerosus | reverse complement strand
CCAGCTGTTGGGTCCAGCAAGCCCGGGGCTAATTGAGTTTACTGCATGGATGGCTGATTGCATCTGCATCAATCAGCAAGATTGGATCAAGAATGGATGACGCTTTTATCCATTCAGTTGACTGCTATAAAAGGGAACTGATTTCAACATTCGGAGAGAATTTCCCAGCTCGTCCTTTGACAGCGAACTTCTCCCAGGAGCTCATCGAGGACCCTTCATCAGTCTTTCATCGGAGCCCCTGGCTTGCAGCCTGCTGGCGGGACCTGGACTTGAGTATCCCCACGGTCACGTGAGAGACTCTTATAAAATCTTATATTTTTAACAGATATCTCGTGTTGATTCTGTTTCCCGAGAGAACCCTGACTAGAACAGTCCCATTTATGTATATTTTTCTTTTGTTATCGTGCTTTGGGTGTAAAACCTAAGAAAGCATCACCTAATTCAAGTTCCGGAAAATGTTTTTTACATTTTCTTCTAGGAGTTTTATAGTCCTGGATCCTACATTTAGGTCTTTGATTCACATTGAGTTAATTTTTGTTTATGGTGTGAGGTAGGAGTTCTGCTTCTTTCTTTTGCATATGATTATCTAGTGCTCCCAGCACCATTTGATGAAGAGCCTCTTCATTCCCAATTGTGCGGACTTGGAAGCCTTGTCAGAAATCCATAAGCCATAGATGTGATGGCCTATTTCTGAATTCTTAGTTCAATTCCATTGGTATATGTATCTAGCCAGGTGCCAGTACCATGCTGTTTTGACCACTGTGGATTTGTAATAAGCTTTAAATTCAGGAAGTGTGAGTCTTCCAACTATGTTCTTTTTCAAGATGTTGTTGGCTATTTGCGGCCCTTTAACTTTCCAAATAAATTTGAAAATTGGCTTTACCACTTCTGAAAAGTTGTCTGTTGTAATTTTGATTGGGATTGCTTTGAAGCTGTAAATCACTTTGAGGGGAATTGACATCTTAACAGTATTTAGCCTTCCAATCTATGAACATGGGATGTCCTTCAATTTATTTAGGTCTTCTTTGATTTCTTTCAGCAAAATTTTGTGGTTTTTCTGTATAAGTCCTTTACATCCTTGGTTACATTTATTCCTAGATATTTTGATTCTTTTAGTTGCTATTGTAAATAGATTATTCCCTTGATATCCTCCTCAGATTGCTTATTACTAGTGTATAGAAACATTACTGGTATGTTTATTGACTTGTACCCTGCCACTTTGCCGAATTCATTTATCAGTTCTCTTTGCTTTGTTGTAGATTTTTCAGAGCTTTCTATATATAGAATCATGTCATCTGTAAATAGTGAAAGTTTTGCTTCTTCTTCCTTTGCAATTTGTATATCATTTATTTATTTATTTATTTATTTATTTATTTATTTATTTATTTATTTATTTATTTATTTATTTATTTATTTATTATACATCCCCCCTTGCCGCTTGTTCTTGCTGTGTTCATTTTTGCTTTTTTATGCGTTGTGTCTGCTTGTCTCCCCCTACTGCGGTATCCCACCGAGTCAGCTCACCGCGCGGTGGCCAGCCTGCTCGTGGCGGCTTGCCCTGCCTGGGGCAGCTTGCCCTGCTCGCGGTGGCTTGCCTTCTTGAGGTGGTCTGCTTGCTTGAGGAGGCCCTGGGAACTGAACCCGGGGCCTCCCATGTGGTAAACTGAAGCCCTACCAATTGAGCTATAGCCGGTTCCCTTGTATGTCTTTTATTTCTTTTTCTTGCCTAACTGCTCTGGCTAGAACTTCTAGTACAATATTTAATAACAGTTGTGACAGTGGGCATCCTTGTCTCGTTCCAGATCTTAGAGGAAAAGCTTTAATTTTCTCACCCTTGAATATGATGCTACTTGTGGGTTTTTCATATATGCCCTTTATCCTGTTGAGGGAGTTTCCTTCTATTACTATTTTCTAAGTTTTTTTTTTTTTAAATCAAGAAAGCATGCTGGATTTTGTTAAATGTCTTTTCTGTGTCAATTGAGATGCTCATGTGTTCCCCACCTCCCCTTGATTTGTTAATGTGGTGCATTGGGAAAAAATGTAGTGAGTATTGTTCAGACCTAAAAGTGAAACATCATGCAGGAAACTCTGTTAATCAGCAAACCAATGCCTTGGTAGTCAGCACTTTTCATATTTTATTAGGGATGATGAGAACTAGAACAGTAGGCGCATTGGGGAACGTTTTGTAACAAATTAGAACAGATAGGGTGCATTCCAGGGAGTGTTGTGTTCCTTCCCGAGGAATTGACGCACTACTAGCACGTTGGCATCTATAGTATCGCGTTCATTGATTATGAGTTCAATAAAAAGGACAGTCCCTGGTCAGGCCAGTTGAAGTCCCACCCTGGGAGAGGGTGCTCTGCACAGGTGTTGTTTTCAATCAAGATTCTGGTATTGGCTGCTGATTTGGAACTTCCCAGCTGTGAGCTAGATGTTGGTGAGTTTGTATGTAAGACTGCTCTATTTTTCTGTCGTTCTGTGACTCTGTTCAGTATTGATTTAATCTTTGATTGATTATGTTGTTCTGGTTTTTCACTCTAATTGTCAGTATAGACTTATTAAACTAGGTATGCGTATAGGTATTTATATTGCATCCATCCGTGACTGGCCGGAGGTGGGCCAGGTAAGTCGGTGTGTTCCCCGGTTTGGTGAGCATGTGAATGTATATCGTGAGGGATTGGGATATAGCGGTTGGACCTTTGTTTATAAACAATCCTTCGCTTATTTCGTTTTCATTCAATTATTAAAAAGGCTCGGGACTCTGGCTGGAGGTGGGCCAGTTCTGTAGGTGTGTCCCCTGGTTTGGTGAGCCGGTATCTATATGTATGTATATCGTGAAGGATTATGATGCAGCAGTTGGACCCCTGTTTGTAGACAATTCTTTGCCTATTTTACATTCTCCCAATTATTAACAGAAGTTTAATAAAATAAATAGATATATGCCTGTGTATTGCTTTCTTATGCTTGAGTTAAGTCATCATATCAATCTATATACATATATATATGTAGCAAAGCATTAGCAAATCATTTTATCTAGCAGAACATTATTATTACATTAATTGATTTTCTTGTGTTGAACCACCATTGCATACCTGGGATAAAACCTACTTGATCATGGTGTATCATTCTTTTAATGTGCTGTGGATTCAATTTGTAAGTAATTTGTTGAGGATTTTTGCATCTATATGCATAAGAGAAATTTTATTTTCTTGTTGTATCTTTATTAGGCTTTGTTATTAGGGTGTTATTGGCCTCATAGGATGAGTTAGGTAGTGTTCCCTCTCCTTCAATTGTTTTGGGAAGAGTTTGGGCAGGACTGATATTAATTCTTCTTGGAATGATTGGTAGAATTTACCTGTGAAGCCATCAGATCCTGGGCTTTCCTTTGTTGGGCATTTTGATGACTGATTCAATCTCTTTAGCTGTAATTGGTCTGTTGCAATATTCTGTTTCTTCTACAGTCAATATAGGTGTTCATGTGTTTCTAGGAATTTGTCCATTTCATCTAGGTTGTCTAATTTGTTGGCATACAGTTGTTCATAGTATCCTCTTATGATCCTTTTTATTTCTATGGGGTCAGTAGTAATTGTCTCCCCTCTTATTTCTGATTATGTTTATCTGTGCCTTATCTCTTTTATTCTTGTCAGTCTAGTTAAGGATTTGTCAATTTTACTGATCCTTTCAAAGAACCAACTTTTGGATTTGTTAATGCTCTTTTTTAATTCTCAAATTTCACTTGTTTCTGCTATAATCTTTATTATTTCTTTCCTTCTGCTTGCTTTGGGTTTAGTTTGCTGTTCTTTTTCTAGCTCCTCCAGTATGCACTTAGGTCTTTGATTTTAGCTCTTTCTTCATTTTTAATATAAGTGTTTAGGGCTATAAATTTCCCTCTCAGCCCTTCCTTTGCTGTATCCCATGTTTATTTTTTGTTTATTTAATTAATTAATTAATTTTTGCATGACAGAGTCTTTACTTTTAAATGATTACCAGTACATTAATCAATAATGTAATAAGTTCTTGCATTCTATATAGTGATTTTTTAAACAAATTAATTTGTTGGTACATATTAATAAAACATACAATTCATCCAAATTGTACAAACAATGGTATTTGGTATAATCAGATAGTTGTGCATTCATCACTTCAATCATTATTAGAACATTTTCACTATTTCAGTAATAATAATAAGCAAAAAACCAACAAACAGGATAATTCCTCATCTCTCAATCTCTCTCTGTTTCCCCTGCTGTACATAGCTGCTATTTCTGGCTATTCTTGTACAATTATTTATTTGTTTATTAAGCAGTTTTATTGAGATATGTTCACATACCATATGATCTATCCAAAGTGTATAATCAGTGGCTTTTAGCATAATCACAATGTTGTACACTCATCTCAAAAATTTTAGAACAATTTCATTAGTCCAAAAAGAAAGACTCCATACCCCTTAGCATTTCTTCCTCAGCCCTACGTAACTGCTAATCTAATTTCATCTTTATAAGTTGATATATATTTACATTTTATATAAATGGAATCATACAATATGTAGTACTTTGTTTGGTCTCCTTCACTTAGTATAATGATCTTTTTTTTTTCGGTCTGATATTAACATTTTATAGTATTAACTACATTTGTTCAGCTTCAAAGAAAAACAGTCTTGTGTATGTAATTTTACCCTCATTCATATTTCACGTAATATATTTATATTTCATATAATATATTTAGTTCATAATAGCACAATCATACAGTATTTGTGCTTTTGTGTCTTGCTTGCTTCACTCAACATAATGTCCTCCAGGTTCATCCATGTTGTCATATGTTTCAAGACTTCATTTCTTTTTACTGCTGCGTAATATTCTACCATGTGTATACCCACAATTTGTTTATCCATTCACCTGTTGATGGACACCTGGGTTATTTCCAACTTTTGGCTATTGTGAATAACGCTGCTATGAACATTGGTGTGCAGATTCCTGTTTGTTTCACTGCTCTCAGTTCTTCCAGGTATATACCTAGCAATGGTATTGCTGGGTCCCATGGCAAGTCTATTTTCAACTTCCTTAGGAACTGCCAAACAGTCCTCCACAGTGGCTGTACCATTCTACATTCCCACCAACAGTGAATAAGCTTTTCTATCTCTCCAATATTTATGGTTTTCTGACTTTTTAAGAGCAGCCCGTCTAATAGGTATGAAATGATATCTCATTGTAGTTTTGATTTGTATTTCCCTAATCACTAGTGATGTTGAATATTTTTTCAGGTGTTTTTTTGCCATTTGTATTTCTTCTTTGGATAGTTGTCTTTCAAGTCTTTTGCCCATTTTTAAAATTGGATAGTTTGTCCTTTTATTGTTGAGTTGTAATGATCTCCTTATATATCATGGATATTAAACACTTATTGGACTATGTGATTGACAAATAACTTCTCCCATTGAGCTGGCTGCATTTTCACCCTTTTGAAAGTCCTTTGAAGTCCTTTGAGATCCATAAGTGTTGAATTTTGAGGAGGTCCCATTTATCTATTTCTTCTTTTGTTGTTCGTGCTTCAGGTGTAAGGTTTAAGAAACTACTGCATACCACATGATCTTGAAGATGTTTTCCTACATTTTCTTCTAGAAGTTTTATGGTTGTTGTTTTTATATTTAAGTTCTTGTTTCATTTTGAGTTAACTTTTGTATAAGGTGTGAGAGAGGGGTCTTCTTTCTTTCTTTTGGATATGGCTATCCAGTTCTCCCAGCACCATTTGTTGAATAGATTGTTCTGGCCCAGTTGGGTGGGCTTAACAGTCTTGTCAAATATCACTTGACTGTAGATGTGAGATTTGATTTCTGAATTCTCAATTTGGTTCTATTGGTCAATCTGTCTGTCCTTCTGCCAGTACCATGCTTTCTTTACCAGTGTAGCTAAGTAATGTTTAAAATTTTTTTAAAATTATTTTTTTAATAAATTAAAAAAAAAGATTTTTTTACTCATTTCTCCCCTCCCTTGTTGTCTGTGCTCACTGTCTGCTTTCTGAGTCTGTTTGTTGTGTGCTCTCTGTGTTTGCTTGTCTTCTTTTAGGAGGCACCGGGAACTGAACCCAGGACCGCTCATGTGGAAGGGAGGCACCTACTCACTTGAGCCATATCCACTCCCTGCTTGTTGTGTCATCTCATTGTGTCATCTCATTGCATCCACTTGCTGTGCCAGCCCATTGCATCAGCTCATTGTCTTGCTTGTCTTCTTAAGGAGGTACCAGGAACTGAAACTGGGACCTCCCATGTGGGAGGGAGGCACCCAATCACTTGAACCATATCTGCTCCCTGCTTGTTGTGTCTCTCATTGTGTCTACTCATTGTGCCATCTCTTTGTATCATCTCATTACGTTAGCTCACCGTGCCAGCCATTTGTGTCAGCTTGCTGTCTTTCTAGTCTTCTTTAGGAGGCATTGGAAATCGAACCCAGGACCTCCCATGTGGTAGGTGGGTGCCCAATTGCTTGAGCCCCATCCATTCCCAGTAACATGCTTTAAAGTCAGAAAGTGAAAATCCTCCAATTTTGTTCTTTTTAAAGACATTTTTGGCTATTTGGGGCCCCTTACCCTTCCAAATAAGTTTGATTATTGGCTTTTTGATTTCTGCAAAAAAGTCTGTTGGGATTTTTATTGGGGTTGCATTGAATCTGTAAATCAGTTTGATTAGAATTGATATCTTAATGATATTTAGTCTTCCAATCCATGAACATGGAATATTGGAATATCCTTCCATTTATTTAAGTTGTCTTCTGTTTCTTTTAGCAATGTTTCGTAGTTTTCTGAATACAGGTTTTTATGTCTTTGGTTAGGTTTATTCCTAAATATTTGATTGTTTTATTTGCTATTATAAATGGAATTTAAAAAAATTTTCTCCTCAGATTGCACATCAGTAGTGTATAGAAACACTATTGATTTTTGCATATTAATCTTGTATGATGCCACTTTGCTGAGCTTACTTATTAATTCTAGTAGCATTGTTGTAGATTTTAAAGGATTTTCTAGATGTAGGATCATGTCTTCAGCGAATAATGAAAGTTTTACTTCTTCTTTTCCTATTTGGATAACTTTATTTCTTTGCCTAATTGCTCTAGCTAGAATTTCTAGCACAATATTGAATAATAATGGTGACAGTGGGCATCCTTGTCTGGTTCCTGATCTCAGTGGAAAAGCTTTCAGTCTTTCCACATTAAGTACAATGCTAGCTGTAGGTTTTTCATATACACATTTTTTCATATTTGAAAGTGTCCTTCTATTCCTATCTTTTGGAGTGTTTTTTTTAATCAAGAAAGGGTGCTGTATTTTGTCAAATGCCTTTTCTACATCAATTGAGAAGGTCTTATGATTTTTCTTCAATTTATCAGTGTGGTTTATTACACTAATTGATTTTCTTGTGCTGAACTACCCTTGCATACCTGGGATAAAACCCACTTGATCGTGGTGTATAATGCTTTTAAAGTGCTTTTGGATTCAGTTTGCAAGTATTTTGATGAGGATTTTTGCATCTATATTCATTAGAGATGTTGGTCTGCAATTTTCTTTATTTTGTAGTATCTTTATCTGCTTTTGGTATTAGGATAATTTAGCTTCATAGAATGAGTTTGGTAGCATTCTTTCCTCTTCAATTTTTTGGAAGAGCTTGAGCAAGATTGGTATTAGCTCATCTTTGAATGATTGGTAGAATTCACCTGTGAAGCCATCTAGTCCCGGGCTTTTGATCTTTGGGAGGTTTTTGATGACTGTTTCAATCTCTTTGCTTGTGATTTGTTTGTTGTTTGTTGAGGTCTTCTGTTTCTTCTAGGGTCAGTTCATGAGTTTCTAGGAATTTGTCCATTTCCTCTACATTGTCTAATTTTTTGCCATACGGTTGTTCATGGTATTCTCTTATGATCTCTCTTATTTCTGTGGGGTCAGTGGTAATGTCCCCCTTCTCATTTCTGATTTTATTTATTTGAGTCTTCTCTCTTTTTTTCTTTGTCAGTTTAGCTAAAGGTTTGTCAATTTTGTTGATCTTCTCAAAGAACCAACTTTTGGTTTTATTGATTTTCTTTTTTTTTTTTTCTCAATTTCATTTACTTCTGCTTTGATTTTTACTATTTCTTTCCTTCAGCTTGGTTTGGGATTAGTTTTCTGTTCTTTTTCTAGTTCCTCCAGGTGTGCAGTTAGATCTTCAATTTTAGCTCTTTCTTCTTTTTAAATGTAAGCATTAAGGGCTATAAATTTCCCTCTCAGCACTGCCTTTGCAGTATCCCATAGGTTTTGATATGTTGTAATCTCATTTTCATTTGTCTCAAGATATTTGCTGAATTTTCTTGCAATTACTTTTTTGACTCACTGATTATTTAAGAGTATGTTGTTTTATCTCCATATATTTATATGAAATTTCCTTTTTTCCATCCATTACTGATTTCCAGCTTCATTCCGTTATGATCAAATAAAGTGTTTTGTATAATTTCAGTCTTTTTAAATTTATTGAGACTTGTCTTGTGACTCAACATATGGCCTGTCTTGGAGAAGGATCTATGAGCACTTGAAAAATGTTTATCCTGCTGTTTTGGGATACAATGCTATAGATATCTTTTAGGTCTAATTCATTTATCATATAATCAAAACTCTCTGTTTATCCTCTTTCAAGATGTTCTAGCCAATACTGAGAGTGGTGTATTGAAGTCTCCAGCTATTATTGTAGAGACATCTATTTCTCCCTTCAGCTTTGCCAGTGTGTGCCCCATGTATCTTCGTACATTCAGGTTAGGTGCATAAATATTTAGCATAGTTATTTCTTCTTGCTGAATTGGACCTTTATGAGTATATAATGACCGTGTTCATCCCATATAACAGTTTTGCATTTGAAATCTATTTTTTCCAATGTTAATATCGTTGTTCCAGCTTTTTTTGGTTACTATTGGCATGAAATATCTTGCCAATAGTAACCAAAAAATGGGACCTCCTCAAGTTTAAAAACTTTTACACTTCAAAGGACTTTGTTAAAAGGATGAAAATGCAGCTGACTCAATGGGAGAAAATATTTTGCAATCACATATCTGACAAAGGTTTGATATCTGTGATATACAAAGAGATCATGGAACTCAAAAATAAAAAGACAAGCAACACAACTGAAAAATGGGCAAAAGACTTGAAAGACAATTGTCCAAAGAAGAAATACAAATGGCAAAGAGACACATGAAAAAATGTTCAACATCACTAGTGATTAGGGAGATGCAAATCAAAATTTCAATGAGATATCATTTCATACTCATTAGAATGTCCACTAGTAAAAAGTAGGAAAAGTGTAAATGTTGGAGAGGATGTGGAGAGATAGGAATGCTTATTTAATGTTGGTGGGTGTGGCAGTTTGATATTATTTATGAATTCCAAAAAGAGATATAGATTATGTTTATAAATTAGTCTGTTCCTCTGGGTTTGATACCCTTTGATTGATTTGAATTCAAAGATTTTCAGTTTACGTAATTAAATCAATTCAGGGCCTTTGATTTGACAACATGAGGGTTGAGTCCTTACTCCTTGGGTTATATAAATGAACACTCAATCAAGGACACACACAGGAGGAGATACACAGAAAGGAGAAGACTCAAACAGCTAAAGCCCTGGGCAGAGAGACAAGCCCTATGCCACCTACAGCTGAGATTGGAAAAAGCCGGGCCCACTGAGCCTTAAGAAGTAGAACGAAGGAGAGACTATACAGAGATCATCTGCCATCTTGCTTCAACACATGGCAACAGACTTTGGTGAGAAAAGAACCTTGAGTTGGATTCTTTAGGGCCTTGTAACTGTAAGCTTTTACCCCAAATAAACAGCCTTTTATAAAAGCCAACAGATTTCTGGTACTTTGCATCAGTACCCCTGTGGTTGACTAATACAGCGAGAATGTAGAATGGTACAGCCAATGTGGAGGATCATTTTGCAGTTCCTAAGGTAGTTGAATATAGACTTGCCACAGGACCCTGCAATACCACTACTAGGTATATACCCAGAAGAACTGAGAGCAGAGAGACAGACAGACATCTACACACCAATGTTCATAGAGGAATTATTCTCACGATAGCCGAAAGTTGGAAATGACCCAGGTGTCCATCAACTGATGAATGGATAAAGAAATTGTGGAGTACACATGATGGAATATTATGCAGCAGTAAGAGGAAATAAAGTCGTGAACATTTGACAACATGGATGAAACCAAAGGATGTTTTGTTGAGTGAAGCAAGCTAGACACAAAAGGACAAATACTATATGATTGCAATGCTATGAACTAAATATATAGTGTAAACTCATGGAGTTAATAATTAGAATATAGGTCACCAGAAAATAGAAGGAGGGTAGAGAATGGAAAGTTGAGGGTTAATCTGTGCTGAATTGGTAAAAACATTGTTTGTAAATATTTGGAAATGAATAGAAATGGTGAAAGTACACCATGGTGTTTGTCACTAGCAGAGCTATCATATGGGTATGACAGTGGTTGAAAGGGAAAGTCCAAGGTCATGTATATTACTAGAAGGAAAGCTAAAAATTGTAACACTTGTATAAGATAGTAAAACCCCATGCAAAACACAAATATAGGTGATATTGCATATAAAAGCCTGTTTTTGCAAAATATAAATACAAATATACTAGAAAGAAGGAAGAATAGCAGCTATGTACAGCATGGGAAGCATATAGAGACTGAGAGGTAATGAGTTTTATTGGTTTACTATTGTTATTATTCTTATTTTTTTAAGATTTATTTTTTATTTATTACATATCCTCCCCTTTCTGCTTATTCTTGCTGTGTTCATTTTTGCATTCTTCTGTGTCTGCTTGTCTCCCCCCACCCTGGTGACCTGCCAAGTCAGCTCACTGCATGGCGGCTTGCCCTGCTTGCAGGGGCTTGCTCTGCTCATGGGGGCTTGCCCTGCCCGTGGTGGCTTGCCCTGCCATGGCGGCTTGCCTTCTCAAGGCGGTCTGCCCGCTTGAGGAGGCCCTGGGAACTGAACCTCCTATGTAGTAAACCGGCACCCTACCAATTGGGCTACAGCCGGCCCCTATTGTTATTATTATCAGAATAAGGAAAATGCTCTAAGAATGATTGAAGTGATGAATGCACAAATATTTGATAACACTGAATATCATTGATTGCACACTTTGGATGGATTTATGCTTTATTAATATGTATCAATAAAGTATCAATAAAGTTGATTTTTAAAAAAGCTCATGGGAAGCATCTGAGGACCTCTATTTCCTTTCTAATTTTGCCATTTACTGTGCATATTTTGTAAGTAACTTAGACATTTGAAAATTAGTTTTTTTAAATCTAGGAAATAAAGGGGCAATAATAATGAGGCATAACACTGTTTTTTATGAGAATAAAATTAAACAAATGTTATTATTAATATGGTTATCAGTCATTTGCACCTCTCCATTTCTAATGATCACTTTGCTGCATGTTAACAATTATTGTATTTTATGGAATGTGTGGTTAAAATTCTACAGGTGTGCTGTAGCTTCAGTGTTCCTATATTGTGGTTGTTTCTTAAAACAAAACAATTCAAGGGAACACAACAAACCCATTGTAAGAAAGACGTAGGGATACAAAGATGAATGTGAGCTCAGAGTCCATGGAGGGAGATAACCGTGCAAACATAACTCAGAGCATTTGTAGACATTTGGAGGTGGGCAGGTAAAGGTGTTTCATGGGTGGGGCCTCATAAGGGAGTCCCTCAGTTGGGTGCTCCAGAAGCCCAGAGACTCACTCTTAATGATGACAGCAACAGCCCGTGTTCATCATCATATGAACAAATAGACAAAATGTGGTACATACACACAATGGGGCCGTTCTCAGCCCTAAGAAAGGATGAAGTTGGGAGACATGCTGCACTACGGAAGAACCTTGAAAACACTATGCTCAGTGAAATAGGCAAAGCGCATAGAACAGATATTATATATCACTTACAAGAGATGATTAGAAATAGCAAGTTCCTGGAGATAGAAAGTAGATTAGAGTTTCCCAGGGAATTGGGGGTGGAGGGATGGGGGAGTGTTTGGAAAACAAAATCCTTCAAAATCAATCCACATTGAATCCTCCAGCTACCTTGTATGAGAGGAATTATTACACACACTTTATGAAGGTGGAAAACAAGACTTGGGGAAGTTAAAGTTTGCTCAGAATCACACACCTAGTGAAAGGCAAGACGGGCATTTGAACCCAGGTCTGTGTGATTTAAACTCTCAGCAGTGTTCAGAGGTCATCAGGTCCGGTGTGGCTGACTCGTGCTGATTACAATGCACATGAAGCAGATTTAGGCACCAGAATGTCAGTTTATTAATTTATAGTGAGAAAGAACATGGGAAGCATAACGAGCCATATAATTAGGTCTATGTGAGCAGATGGTTTTTTTCCCTGTTCCTCACCAAACCAGTAAGTAGGCCAAAATGAAAGGAATTTAGTTAATCTTAGGAGGAAAAAATCCCTTAGCTATAATGTCTCCAGAGACTCCCAACCTTAGGGGCAGCTTTGGCTTGGGCCCAATACACTCCAAGGGGGTGGCCAGGGGTCTCTGGTCAACATCAGTGTCTGCCCTTCTTTTCTTTCTTTTTCTGACCATTTTCTGAAGAGTCTCTCTCTCTCTCTCTTACTTTAAATGTTCCACATCTTTAATGTGATAATGAACTTTGCTTTGAGTTACTCTCAAGTTACTTAATTTGAGGAGGTTCTTCAGACTTGTGACTGATAACTTGTCCCACTAAATGTTGATTTTATAATCTAACACTCAGAGGACAACCTTATTTCTCTTATTTCCATATTCTTGGGAGATAGCTTTCTATAGGGCTACACTATCAATAAGAAATCAATGAGCAAAATGTAAATACAATTAAATAACTCAATTAAGAAAGCATATATAATGTAACAATAATGTCCTATAAATATTCATTAAGATTTGACAAGCTCTATGTGGACAAAGACACACATAAGGAAAAAAATCCAAACATCTATTGAGCTTTTATTAGGGCTGATAATTCAGCCAGTACACTCTGGTATAGTGCTACCAAAGGTTTATAGCTGGTGTCTGTTCTGATTGGTGCATGACCATGCCATACCGATGTCAAAATATTTTGACTATCACCCTGGGCTTCTTCCGGGTTCTAGGCGCACTGTTCTAGGTGCTTTCACATAAGTTAGCCAATTGTATCTCAAATTATTGAATTCTCTTTTCTCCACGCAATCCTAATGACTAAAACTCTGGCACATTTGAAAGGTTAGCATCTACTTAAAATCTATGGTAGCTTGAAGATCAAAAGTAAGTGATAAGCGTGTATATGCATGTGTGTGCCTATGTGTACAAGTGTATGTATGTGTGCATGTTTATGGTAATAAAACATACATGTTAGATTTAAATGATGCCCAAAGCTTAAGGGGACCTCCAGAGGGCATTTGTGTTCAATTCTCTGCCTACGGAGAGAAAAATTCTAAATGTTGTATAGTATGCGGTGATCTACCCTAGGTTCAAAATACTTGCAGGAGTGACACCTCACTTTGGAGACTCATTAAGAAGCATTTCTTTACATCTAGACCATTCTCTTTTGCTGAACTCTTTTATTCAAAGTGCATTCAAAATATATCGTGGAATTTACATTTTGGGCTCTAAGCTCTGGAAACAAGATTAACATTTAATGGCACAAGAATTTTCTCCCTCAGTTTACTATGCATAACCTGTCGTCTAACTTTAGTATAGTATTCAAAACATGAAATCAGATTTTTATTTATTTATTTATTTTTATTATTATTTTTTTAAAGATTTATTTATTTTATTACATATCTCCCCTCCCCCCCCGCTGCGGTGACGCGCCGAGACTGGTCACTACACAGGCGTGGCTTTCCCCGCTTGTGGGCGGCTCCTCTTCCATTCACGGCCGGCTCTCAGTTCGCGGGTGGCTGGCTGCGCTCCATTCGGGGGCGACCTGCCCTGCCCGTGGCGGCTTTTGCCCTGTCCGTGGCAGCTTTTTGCCCTGCCCACGGCGGCTCTGGCCCGCCCATGGTGGCTTGCCATTCTCAAGGCGGTCTGCCCGCTAGGAGAGGTCCCCGGGAACCGAACCCGGGGCCTCCCATATGGTATGCCGGCGCCCTATCCACTGGGTTATCCAGCTGGCCCGAAATCAGATTTTTAGAGACGGTAGGGGTGGGTTGTAAGATGTAGTAGAATTGTTTGACAGTCTCCAAATTTTCTCTAGACACATAACAGTCTTTCTACCAGCAGGAAAGCTTCAGTGGGGTGGCAATAGCCATTGTGATATTTCAAATTATAGTTGATATAGTTTTTTTATTCTCAAAT
>PVKH010021449.1:0-14325 GCA_004027955.1 Chaetophractus vellerosus | reverse complement strand
ATCAGTCTTTCATCGGAGCAAACTCATCGAGGACCCTTCATCAGTCTTTCATCGGAGCCCCTGGCTTGCAGCCTGCCAGCGGAACCTGGACTTGTGTATCCCCACGGTCACGTGAGAGACTCTTATAAAATCTTATATTTTTAACAGAGATCTCGTGTTGATTCTGTTTCCCGAGAGAACCCTGACTAGAACAAACATTTATGTAATTTAAATACTTTAAAAAAATTTTAAAAGTACATTAGCGCAATATTAAAAGCCATGAAATCCTTAGTTATGACATTTAACATTTGAATTATTTTTACTTTTACTTACAAATAAGACTGAAAAAAAATAAGTCTAATCAACCTAACTTATCAGTAGCAGAGCTATTATAAATAAAAAAAAGATAAGAGCATTTTTATGTTTCAACAGTTTTACATCTCAACATTGCAAGTGATGGAGAGTCCATGGTCATTTATTCCTGGTTGGAAATGTATTTTTCTTTGACTTGATATTTTTTCATTTAAATAGTTTTTTTTCCTTATTTCAAATCAGTTTCCCAAACTGTCAAAAAATGGTAAGCATCTAATCTTCCTATTTTCCAGATTTCTTGATTCTCTTAGAGTCATGTAAGACCAATAAAATTGGGCACAAAGGTAATAAGAAAAAGAGAAAGAGAATTTTTTTGTCTTATCATCACTCCCCTTCAATCCCAAATCTGATAATACAGGTATCATATCAATATAAAATTATTATGTTTTAGGCAATTACTTGGTAAGCTAATCATCATCTTAATTAGGGAGCTCCCAGAGGACCAAATGATCTTTAATAGATAACTAAAAATTTATAAACCTCTGCCATGGATACTTCAAGGAAAGGAATATAACAAATGACTTATTTGTGGTTGAAACATAATAACTATGCATTTTTCCAATTCATATCCTTGCTATATTCTAATATTTATAAATGACCTTTCAGACCTATTGCTACATTGTTTTTTCCTCCACCGAGACATAAAAGGTGAATAATTGGAGAATTACAAAAAAAAAATACCATTAATGAATGGGGTTTAACTCATGTGGAGAAAGTAATCTGGAAGGAGAAATTATTATTATTAATTTTAAAGTAAACTGCCATAGCCAAAAACAAAAGCAAGACAGAAATTTATGTAGAATTGTCTAAACTGAAAATTCTCTCACCATTGCCCCCCTCCCACTTTCCCTCACCAGAAGTATCCATCTTTTAATAGTGACTGGGTTTCAGCTCTTCCAGTAGTTGCCTTTTACCAACTTGGTCAGAATTTTGTTGACTCCTCATTTTGAAGAATACAAATTAAATGCAATTTTACCATCAAGTTGCTCCTCTCAATTTTTACTTTTTTAAAAATAGTTTTTATTTACTGGTATACTCTATGATTTTATATATATTTTTTGATCATCAACTTCAGACATTATATTAACTCCCAACTTTCAAGATAAAGAAATCATTATTTTTAGCACTTTCTTTCCCAAAGGGTTGATAATTTAAATGTCAATACTTGCAGCATTTACATTTTATTTTGTAACCATGAGTCTAAAATGTATACTTAGGCAATAAGATATTATGTTCATATAAGTATTATTCATCCCCAAACCGGTCTTTGGTTGGATCCATAAATGAGGAATTGCAATTCTCTTTCACTAAAGTGCTTGGATAAGATACTCTTTTACTAAATGACTGCATTTAAAGTGTTTTCATTTTGTATATTTAAAGTATAATGTCATTTTCAATATTGGAGCTCCTTTCATTCTTGATATTGTTTTGGTAAACAATACGTATTTGAAATCTGATCGATCTATTTAAAGCAAAAGGTTCCCTTGACCTTCTTTCTCTTCCTTGATCAATATTTAAAACGAATTGACTGATTTATTAAAAAAAGTTTAAAAATATTGTTGCCCCTTTAAAACACTATTCCTTTTAGTCCTCTCTAAATAGCCCTGCATAACTATTTGATTTGAAAAGTTTTGCTATTTGGTGTTCATATATAGAAAGCTCTTAAAATGAATACATTAAGATTAAATGATTATATTTATGTTAATAGTTTAATCCATGTATAAGTTATTGCTAACATGTACATAGAACTAGAATTAGGACTATGGAGCATCATAGATTTCTCAGTTCAAATATTACAAATATGTTAAAATATGGCAAATAGCATATTATTATGCAAAATATATTGTTTATCTAGTTAACTGGTTGTATTTTATACATGTATATATGAGAGTGGTTGATACCCACATTTTTGAGGGAAAAGATTAAAAAAGCTCTTATGTCCCAATTCTCAAAATTAATATCAAATGACAGGAACTAAAGATCCAAGAATATTAGAAATCACTCATCTATATATGATAAATATATTTAGTCACTAAAAACTATGCTATTATGCTTTGGCTTAATCATCTATATACTTAAGCTGTAATAGCAAAATAATCACTCAATTGGTTTAACCTGAATCATTTATCTTTTATATTTGAAATTATTTATGTGCAGTGAGGAGAGGTAAAGTTCAGTACATTGGAATCAAGCTATTCGGGTATATATTCTGGTTCTTTTACTCCTGGTTAAGTTAGTTACCTTCTCTGAAACTTCAGGTTCCTCATCTTCATGAGGTTTATCATAATAATAAATATCTTACAGGGTAGCTGCACACATGAAAGATATTGTACCTACAATGTCTAGCTCTGTCAACAGTAATTATTATTAATGATTTTCATTGCATTTTCTAAAAAAGAACAGGCACTTTAGGTCAAACAAAGACAAATGGGGCAAAATATATTTTTTACAGATGCTCATTTTAGAGCAACATGTTATCCCAGCTTTTTTTCTTTCGTAAAATGGAATTAAAATAATATCTATCCCCCAGAGTGGCCATGAACATTATATTTAGAAAACTATAAATTACATGAAATAATGTGTAAACTATAAAAGATCCACAAGTCTTAGATATTGAAAGGGGTTATTTGGATAAGGAAAAATACATAAAAACAAACTCAAAAGAGATCATTTTCAATGTGGCTGATAAACCACAAAGCAGGGGCAGGGTGCATCATTTCTTTTTAACATGTATTGAAGCTTGTAGTATGCCTGTTCTAAGTGTAGTAATTGGCTCTTTTAGTATTTGAAACAAAACCCTATGAGACAACTACTATTTACAAGTTAGGAATCTGAGCCATTATGGAGTAACTTGCCAACAATTGCACAGCTGAAAAGGGCCTGACCAGAATTCAACATGAGGCAGTCCGACTCCAGAGCAAGCTCTTTTTGAAAGATGCGTTTAAAAAAAACCTATTTATATGTGAAGAGGGAAGGGAAAAAGTATGTAAAGGTCACATCTTCATGGATCTTCCAGAGAGCTGTGCTTTTGTTGTCCATTTAGCAATCCAAGAAAACATATTTCAAATTTCATTTCAAGTCTTTTATTAGCCTATTTCCTTCTCTGCTGTATAACCGAAAAGTATAGGAAACTGAAGGTGAAAAACAGGAATGAAAAATTCTCTTCTAAGAGAGTAATCATTCCTCTTCGCCTATCATTTAAAAAATATAGATATATATATACACATATATAATTGTGAGCACACATTCTTTTAGAAATGGAGTTTCCTTGGAACTGAAATTGAAAGAGTTAATATTGCCAACAAATAATAAGAGTCCAAGTTCAGGAGAAATAATATTGGCAGGCACTTTGAATAAATGGCAACTAGAGACCTGTCATGAAAGTGTCCTGAGTAATGAGATTCATTCATTTTGGTATTTTTAATGCAATTGTAAACTGCCATTTTCTTCACAGTTTAAAGCACGGTTTGTTTTTTTTTTTGATGATATAGCTATAAAGGTGAAAACCAAATTAACTTGTCATATTTGACTGGCTGAATTATTTCCCTATCCCATTTTTAGGATATTGATAAAATTTCAATAATCAGGGTTTAAATCAGAAGGAAAAATGACATTTTGCAGGATCGCAGATATATCCCAAGGATGAAAGATGTGAAGAAAATTGGTTAATATATGGTTGTTTATGAAATACAGAATCACATATTAGAAATAGGAAAACACAATCCTGGGGTTAATGCCAGTAAGTCAATACCCACTGCCATCATGCAATATTGACTGGCACTTGTATTTTATTCTTCTATTAAATCAAAGCTAATATTTCCTGAGGGAATGCTCTAATTTGAATAACTTAAAGTTGCTCTATCTTAACCCAATTGTTTCTGAAGGAAAGGATTCTTCTTTTAGATAGTGATAAACTGTAATTTACTGTCTACAAAGAGTTACACCTGAACAATGAAAAAGTCATCACTTTGAAGAAGGAGAAAGATTCCTAGCAGAAATGTAAGTCTTCAACTGAATCCTTGGTGGGCTAGATTAAAGACCAGTCCCCACTAGCATTGTCAGTGGCCAACTTTAGGAACCTTTCCTGGAGAATTTTTATGAAAGAAGTGTCTCCAGCAGTCCATCACCTAAAAGTAGTCATATCCCACAGAATCACCAAAAATTCATGCAGCCTTAACACGCCAAACCTCCTGCTTGTGCAAGAAATACTATCAAGATACAATGGAAAGAAACAGAGGCTGGTGAAGCTGTGTTAAATTTTAGCAATTGCCATTTAGACTCCATAGTCAAAAAATTCTGGTCAAAAGGAAAGGTCCAAATCAAAACAAAACAAACAGCACTTTTATTAATAGTGGGGATTGGATGTAGAATTCTTATAATCATGTGTCCTCGAATTAAAACATGCTAGTATACATCAAAGCAGGTGCAAAGATGTTGCCATCTGTTTTCATTTCTATCAGAAAGCAGATAAATTACGCATATGATGAACAACTTATTTTCATTACTAACCGCAAATTTCTGTTCTTTGGATATTTATAAGTTATATATATATCACTTTATATTTAACATTTCAAAAGTATAAAAAATAACATTATATGATAATTATATCCAATGTAACCAAACATTACAGACAATGTTTTGTCTTATTTTTATAAAATGACAAATTGTATGCCATTTAAAAATTTTTGAATATTGTTTGCAAGAATCATTCATATTGCATGGAAAATGATTCACGTACATGTATGAAATGAAGAATAAAAGAAACATAATGATCTAATTTTTATGTATCTTATGAAGTTTGTCAATAGCTATCAAGTCAATTGTAAAATTAAAACAAAAGAAAGGCAACCTATTTCCTATCTTACCTGCAAGTTATTTCCTTATCTTAGTGGCCTATTATCATCTCTCTTCAGCAGTGACTTCCATTGTTTTGTAAGTTTAATTTAAAATAAACTGTGAGTATATAGTTTGATTTTTGTGAAGGTTCTTATTATGTGACCCAAACTTGTTAAAAGTATATTAAAAAGTTTATTCATTCTACAGAATAAGATCAAAACATTTTAAAGAATATTTTGAAAATGTGTATGGTCTCTCTAATAAAAGTGGCCCATATAAAATGAAATTTGCAAGGGTTCATTAGGGTCAAATTTTAACTCTGACTTTTTAAATTTCAGAGACGCTCAATAAGATCAACTAGAAACTGGCAATATGTAATTAGGTAAGAAAAGTAGAAAATTCCACATGCTGGCTTGAGGTAAGTATTTTCAGATAAGGTAAAATTTTAGATTGTTCTTTCTTTTTCTGATACTTCCACTAGAATGGAATGAATGGTGGCAAAGACTAGGCACAAAGAACAGGAAAAATGGTGATGTCTTTCTTTTAACCAATGGTGCTTTCTTTCTATGAAATTTAAGAAAAGCTAGGAAACCAGGGAGATTTTTGAAAAATGACTGATGAGTCCTTTGGGGACAATGAGGTTATATTATTAATATAATACCATCCTTTATGACAGGAACAGACTAATGCACAAAACAATTTGTTGTTATGATGCCAAACTGGTTTTATTACTTGGAAATCACAACTACTTATTATCAACTAATAATGAGACAGAATTGGACCATGTAAAAAAATGTTTTATTTGATTAGGGGATGTGATAGCCATGCATTAAACACTCTTTAAAACAATGAGAGATAGGCAATTAAACATTGAATCATTGGTTTGGTCCTCATGAAAAATATTTACTTTTTCATAGTGCTATTAAAATGAATCAAGAGTAATATTATTTAGTTCTTTTTCATTTGTATCAAGAATTTATTTTATAAAGCTCAATTAGGGAGACAAATTATACTTAATACTTCTTGGGCCTTCTATGTAGCTTGCACATGTGACTACACAGCTAGTGGAGTAGCCTATATGCAGAACTTTATTTTCAGGAATTAATTGTTTTGTTATTATATTTTTTAATTAGTCTTTGAAGGTTGAATTTATAACTATATATAAAATATTATGGTACTATTACTTTTTCTCCTCTCTTCTTTCTTAATCTCCTTCCTTTCTCCCTTTTTATCTTTCTTTAGTATTTCCTATCTACTTTTTTATCTTTGCTCTTTTCTTTCTATGTCTTAAAAAACATGGCATTATATTTAGCAATTGCAATTATCAGTAATTTTGCTTTGGTGATAAATAATCTTATTTAAAGCCATGAGTGAATGAATCTAAATGTATGTGTTTTTTATTTATTTTTCTTAAAAGTAAAAGAATTGACTCGTGTGGTAGTTTGAATTATGTCCCCCAATGGACATATTCATAACCTTATTCCACATCACATTCCTGTGGGTAGGAACCCAATGTAAATATGACCTCTTAAAAATGCTATTTTTACTTAAGATGTGGGTCTTAACTGAATGAAGTTGGTTCTTATTCTGGATTAATGGAGTAGTTTATTTAAAGAAGAAATTCAAGAAAGCCATAAGAAGGAGCTGGAAGCCAGAAGTCAAGGAAAACTGGGAAGAGAAAGGAAGGACATCAACATGTGATGGGAAGCAGGGATTCAAGCTAAGGAACCCAAAGATGTGGATAGTTAGCAACTGATTGCTACTTCTAGGCAACCTAGAAAGAAACAAGACTTCTAGTTTCTTAAACCATGAGAAAATAAATTTCCATTGTTTAAGCCAATCCACTAAATGGTATTTGACATAGCAGCCTGGCAAACTGACCCCTTTCCTCATCATAAAGCATTATTAGCAAATCTTTAAAAGAAATAAAAATCATGAGACAGTTGATATAACTTTTGGTTATAAAACAAATCAAATGGCAAATTCTTTTTGGTTATTAAATATGTTCAAACATATTTCTAAGCTCAACAATGTGCTTGGTAATGTATAAAATCAGAGTATGTTTATAAGAATGCATGATTATTTTCTTGGGGTCTTTCAATTTTTCATTCTTAACAATTGATATGTTCTATTTAGCTCAAAATAAAGTGCTTGCGCTACATCTTGAATATAGATAATTTTCCTTTGTGCTTTCAATAAACTGCACAAAATTATGAATATTTTTAGCTCACATAACTTTAGTAAGAATATTTTTCTACATTGGTTTTAATTCAATAAGATTCTAGAGATATGCACATCATTGTGTGCCCTTCATCTCTCGCCACACTTTGAAACTATTGTCGTATATGACTTGAAATTCTCAATAGTTTTATCATTATATATTTTTTGAGTCAGTGTTCATTTCCTTGGCTTATAAATATTAAAATTTCTCATTATTATTTAGAAGATTCAGTAATTCAGAGAAGGTGGAAAAGTAACTGCTTCTTAAATAAATGGTATATTTTATGAAAATAATACTGTTAAATATGAGTATGTCATTTTTTGGGGTTAAAGTTTTCAAATACCTGTGTAAGCATAGTGGTAGATGTTTGTTTCCTAACAAAATTGTGTATTATATTATTTCAATATGGAGGATTGCTTGTCCAATTGTCATGTGTCCCTGAAAAAATATAACAATCAATTATCTGTAAGGGTGAAACATTTACTTAAAGCAAATGTCAAAATGCGAGTTTGTCACAGATGATTTGTGAAGAAATCATTTTACATAGAATTGCTAAGTTCCATTTAAAACCTAATAATATTAACAAATAGTAGATTTTATAATTTCATTTGACATAGAGATAACTGCTAATCAATCACCATTAAAATGTTTGAAATAAGTTTTCAAAACTAATCTGGATATCAAAATTATTTTCTTCCCATTTTTAGAGTAATTTCAAATAATACCTGTTTTATTGAAAATATTGTGAATCCATCATTCTACAACATTACCTAACTTTGTGATTTTGTTGAATCCAGATTCTCTGTCTCATTTTCCTCATCTGAAATGAAGACTTGGGCCACATCCATTCTGACCATACAGGGGTACAGTTCTGGCCCTGCAATAGTGCTATCTGCCTTCTAAGATCTTCACTTGGAATTCCAATGTGTATCTCAAAAGTTTCAAATCCAAAACCCACCTCCTGATTTCTCCTCCTCAAACTGCTCTTCCCTCGATGTTCCTTATCTCATTTAATAGCACCTTCATTTGCCAAAGTCAAAATATTGGGAATTCATCCTTGATTTTTCACTCTCTTTCATACACCATATCCAATGTATTGAAAAATAATGTTATCTTTCTTTCTTTAAATATACCCCAAATCTGACCATTGCTCACCACCTACACTAGCTCAAAGCACTGTAATACCTTACCTGTATTATCAACATATAATCCTGACTGGGCTCCTCTTTTCCATTCTTGTTCTCCTATAGTCTCCTTTCTTCAGAGAAGCCTGTTAAAATGCAGGGAAGATAGTGCTATTTCCTTCCTCATAATCCTTCAATATCTTCCTCATATACTCTGAGTGGAAACCAGATCCCCATTCATGGCCAGTATGTCCCCTACGATCTGGCCGCTGGCCACTCACCACTCTCCCTTGTTCACTCTACCCAGTTACAACCACACTGGCCCTGCTGTTGTTTTACCAGTACTCCAAATAAGAATAGAGACTTACTCTTTACTTTTTCTTTTCCTGCTGGAAGGTTCTCCAGATTCTACTTAGCTCAGTCCCTGAATTCATTCAAGTCTCTATTCAAAGCCACTTTATCAGACTCCCCCACCAATTCCTTCTTTATCATTTTACTCTGCTTTATTTTCTTTATAGACCATATCATTACCACTCTACCACAAGTTTTAA
The DNA here is from genome assembly GCA_004027955.1 of Chaetophractus vellerosus. Classification (NCBI taxonomy): domain Eukaryota; kingdom Metazoa; phylum Chordata; class Mammalia; order Cingulata; family Chlamyphoridae; genus Chaetophractus; species Chaetophractus vellerosus. The sequence continues at coordinate 5,242 of PVKH010021449.1, read as the reverse complement.
ATTTATTGTTTGTCTTCCCTAATATGAGAGCTCCATGAGGACAGAAAATTGTTTTGATCACAGATGTATACCTAGTGTTTAGAACACAACATAACACATAGTAGGTACTCTACATAGTCTACAAATACATGTTGATCAATTGATGGATGAATACAGTCAAACAGAATAGAATATAGTGTACTGTGCTTTTATGGAGCATAATAATGGATTCATAAAATATAATGTCTCTATATTATCTGTTGATAATTGTAGATACTATATTAACCAATTTGTGTCAAATGTTCAGAGAGACCTTACACTATGAACAGACCTGTCCTCAGTCAGATGTCTGCAGATCCCAAGGATCACAGATTTATGGATATTCATGTGAATAAATTCTTTATATCAGATCAGTGGCATTATAAACAACTGATAAGCAGGAAATTGAAGGGCAGAATATTAATAATTTATCTCACAGTCTTATTTAGGCCTGCTCACTTTGGGCTGATAACACAGGATCCCAAAGTAAACAAAATCACACAAAAAATTGCACAGTACTACATTAGATTATTAGTTTCACAGAGTTCTGGTATGGTAGCAATTTGTGGCCCATGTCCTTTAGAGACAATTAGTTGAAAATATACCTTGCTTATGAATGACCACATACTTAAAGAGTATTCAGGACATTCATTCTCTCACTAGAGGTTTATTACATTCATACGTGCAGAACTGAGGCACTGTGGTAGATACAAAGCTATGTAATAGATATCACTGGCCTAAAAATAAAATCACAATCTGACTGTGAGACATTGGACACATACATTAAAAACGTACCTACATATGTGTATGCATATACATGCATGTACCTATATATACACATACATGTACATATATAAAATTCAAAAACAAATTATACCAGTAAATATTTATTTGTACCTACTATTTTCAAAACAATTTGTGAGGTACAATAGAGACAGTTTAGGTATAGTCATCATGATTAGATTGCTTAAAACTACTAGATTTTAATAAAATGATTTTAGGATGAAATCCCAAAGGTATAATTTAGCAAATAAAACATAGTGGCATGAGAGATCAATCCATAGGGAATTTTTATGCTAGGGAAAGTGTTTGAACAGAGAGAACTTTAAAGAGATTAAAAAGGAACAGTGGCTATTCCAAGTGAGAAAATGCTACCTACAAAGTTATGGAGACATTGTAATTATTGTTAATCATATTAGACAGCATGTATATGGTGCTTTATATTTTATAGAGCTAAGGAAATTAATGATTTAAAACAAGAAACAATTTTTACACATTGGTCTTAAATTGTTTCTCTGGATGCAGAGAACATATTAAATTTTAATGGCACTTTTGACTCCTGTACTTACCCTGACCCCAAATTCGCACTCATTTTCCAAAACTTCAATGTTGAAAATGAATCCCTTGTTTGGAAGTACCCTATAAAATTGAAACTATCTGGAAGGTTTAGGACCTTGAACTAATAATGGATTATTTGGCAGCCTGCTGATACCAAAATAGATTTATTAGAATGGGTATGGATGCTGAGTGCAGTATCAAGCACTTAATACAATCAAATTTCCTTCTTTCCTTCTTCCTGGCAAACCCTTAAAAAGCTAGTGTGAAAGGACAGGAAATATGCTTGTCTGCATTTTGCGTTTGTCCTGAGACTGACTTTCCAGGGGAGTATGTAAAGCGGGTGACCCTGTCAATTATAGCATCCATAGTATTTTTAGATACATGGTGCTGTCTTACAAGGAACATTGAGGATTGGGAGGGGCATCGGTAGGGTTAGAGCTCAATTAGTTGATCACTAAATTAAATGACATCAAAGTCAAAGGAAAGGTCATTCCGTCAAAATCTTTTTTTGTTTCCACATTTATATACTTTAATTTCCATCACTAGACATTTCCCATTTCACTTCTTTAGCATAAATATTTGCTCCATATGAAAATACTTCTTGGAGAGGTTATACATAAAATTTTAGCAGTTTTTGCATCATTGTTTTGTTGCATCGTGTTTAGAAACCATTTTCTGAGAGCCTGTTTTTGTAGGGAAGAATAATGGAGCATGTATGATTTGGGAGAAAAGGGCTCTGACCAAGGACAAAGAACCAGAAAAGGGGAGAATAAGCTACCCTTACATTAAATTCTTGCTGAGTGCTTCATTTGAATTAGTCCCCTCCTTTATTTATGAAATATGTTACCTTTACTAGCAAGGATAGCATATTGTGTGTCACTTTGGCTATTCCATCCAATTCTTGTTACTCATGTGAAGACGTCGTCTTCTCAGGTCCTAGTTTATATGTGAGCATAACATGTATTTAAACATATTCATGGACAGAAAGAAAAATTTTCTAATAACCTGAATGAAAAAAAAAACAGGGTACATAAATATAACATTCTATATCCTCTCCCCTACGAAGCAACAATGATATATATATATCAGTTCTTTGCACATCTATATGTGTCAGGCACTGTCCAGGCAATTGGCACCTATCACACATATGGGATAAATGTTATGGAAGAGAAAAGCAGAGCGGTGTAGAAGGACAAGGAGTGCAGGGTTGAAGGGATGATTTGCAAGTTACATAGAAAGGATGAATTACTAATTTAATCTCTAAATATGGTTCTTTTTAAAATTTATCTCCATCAGTTTGACACTTTTAAATTTGGTTAGACATATGATTTTGGGGAAATTGTAGGAAGTAACCTACTATCCTAGCTGTCTAGTTTAATAGAAATCAATACTTATTAGCCCATTGTTCACTAGAAGCCCTCTGTTCTGCTGCAATATATAAATAAATACAGTGCATAATGCATAGAGTTTTTGCAGAATAGCATTCCAAGTTAGATATGTAAATAGGCCATTAAACATAAAAAAGTTAATGGGACTATAAGGATGAATTTAACGTTTTCTAGGCAGCCTAACAGGGAGCCAATCACAGGACCCAGAGAGGAGTAAGCCTGTACTGAATTCAGAATGAGGGGGTCATTGTAAGTCTTAAATTATCTGAAATACGGGAAGCAGAATAAAACTGAGATCTCCTTTAAGTCCTTTCAGTGTAGAGAGCTACAAAGGACAGACTTGACTATCAATGGCAGGAACTTGAAATGACAGACAAGTACTAAAGGTGATATTTTGATCTGAACAGAAGAGCTGTTTTAGTCCAAAGGTGATTGACAGGATTTAGAGGGCTGATTAAATTGTAGGCCAAAGCAAAATCCTAAGTTTTAAAATAGCATTTGTCCTTTAAAGGAGACAGGTTGAGAGATTTTATGGGGTAAAAAATTAGGACAGCTGTAATTTACTCAGTTCTGAAATGATACAGAATATAAAGGCTATACTTAGTCACCAACCTGGATTTTACTACTACAGAAAGTGAAAACCAGAATGTAGATTTTCTTAATATATTTCCTATTATCAAAAGGACTGTAAGAAGAATCTGGTGAAAATGAATTTTAGACACTGCAGACTATACTTTCCACTATATGGAAAGTAATAAATTATCGATAAATGTTTTTTGAATGAAAAAAATAAGAATAATTTTACTTGAATCCCAGACACTGTAACTTGGGTTGATTATAACACAATTTAGTAAGTGGTAGAAGATGTGAAAGAAGGTTCTTAAAGTTCAATATCAAAAGAGCATATGAGGGAGTGGATGTGGCTTAAGCAGTTGAGTGCCTGCTTCTCACATGGGAGGTCTTGGGTTTGGTTTTCGGTGCCTTCTAAAAGACAAAACAAAACAAAACAAAAAAACAAACAAGCAAAACAACAAAACAAATGAAAACACCAACTCAGGGGAGCTGATGTGGCTCAGTAGTTGAGTGCTAGTTTCCACATACGAGGTCTTGGGTTCAATCCCCAGCCTGGGTACCTTAAAAAAAAAAAGAAAGAAAGAAAATTAAAATGTACTGAGCTACAATATGATGCCAAATTGCCAAAGAATTCCTGCTGATGTTGCATAGTAATATCCTTTTATACAGAAACACGGCATGATTAAAGGTTTAAATTATATTGTGAAGTCACAACCCAGGTTACAAAAATGGGAGATCTGAGATTTATAACCTGGTATGGCTGTAAGAACCTCGTTGTTTTCATACCCTACTGTTCTTATTCAAAGCAAAATGAATTTAATTCAGGATCCAAAAGACTTTAAAAGTCAATTATAATTTTATTTTCTTTCATTAATATATTTTACTAGACAAAATATATTGAAAATATGAATTCAGAAACCAATATGAAGAAAATTCACCTTCAAGTTCATCACTTTGTGAAATGAACTTTTGCTTCTTGGACCTTAAAAAAATACACACACACACACACACACACATTTACCACTTTTTATATATAATCAAGTGGTAGCTATAATAGTCAATCCACTTAATCTTGTCCCTAAAAGTAATATCATAAGCATTTCCAATTTGTTCAATAACCTTCAAAACATTATTATTAATGTCTGTAAAATATTCCCTCAAATTGCTTGAACATATTTTATATAATCATTCTCCATTGGGGACATTTTAACACCCCAAAATTATTTGTTAGAATCAACATAAAAATGAGTTACACACATCGCAATCAATTATTCTCTTTCTTCCTCTCCCTCCTTCCTGCCCTCCTTCCCTCTCAATTATTGCAATTAATTTGTTAGGGAAAAAAAAACAACTGTAGTTTCCCCGTCTGAGTTTTGCAATTGCATCTCTGTGGTGTCTTTCAACATGTTCCTGTGTCCACAATATTGCCTGCAAATTGGTAGTTACAGCTCTGCAGACTTGAGATTGAGGTTAGAACTTTCCCAAGAACACTTAACTGGTGGTTAGTGAACTTCCATCAGATAATAACATGATGTTTGTACTCTTTTATAAGCTACAAGTCATTTATGGTCATTGCACAAAACAATTATTTCAGTAGTGTTTACAAAATAGTGATATTATAATTTTATCATCTCTTTCCTTTTGTTAGTTGTTATACTTCTATTAAGGGAAGCTTTACTCCATCAGGCATTGACTATTTGAATTCTTACAGGAAAAATAATTTCATGCATTTACCAGATTTCAAAATAATAAGTTGGATCTCCAGCATCATAAAAAATGATAACAGATGAGTTTATATCTATCTCTATGTATCTATCTATGTATCTATCTTTCTATCATCTATCTATCATTTATCTATCATTATTTTTTTTAGCATTTTTTTTGTTTGTTACATATCCTTCCCCTTTCTGCTTGCTGCTTGCTCT
>PVKH010021448.1:0-14327 GCA_004027955.1 Chaetophractus vellerosus | reverse complement strand
TTGCAATGGAGGATGTAGGCCATTTCGTATCATCATGTATCATGCAGAACTGTGTGGGAGAGAGGGTCGTCCAGTCTGAACTGTGTTCTATGCTTGATGGCAAAGCCACAAAATATGTATATCTATCACAGGCGTTATGCCACACTGATGAGGAATGTGTATGTGGGGGGTTGTGAGAGGTGTGGGCGGGGCATATGGGTACACTTGGAATTTCTGTGTAACATTTATGTAATCAATGTATCCTAAAAATATATATAGATATATAAAATATAAAAAATAATTAAAAAATAAAATAAAAGAAGAACTAAAAACAAACACCTAAATTCACACCTGCTAGAGCTATAAAAGGAACTGCAAACTAATCCAAATGAAGCAAAAGGAAAGAACTAGCAAAGATTAGAGCAGAAATAAAAGAAATTGAGAACAGCAACAAAAAATTAGGTATAAGGGAGTATGAGATTTTTACTTTTGGAATAATGTACATGTTATAAAATTGAGCTGATGTAGGCACAACTCTGTGATGAATATGAGAGCCACTGAGTGCACACATTAAATGGATTGTACATAGCATGGGGCTGTATAACACAATGAATGTGGAAGATGGACTGTGTTTAACAAGGCAAGTATAACATTCCCTCATGAACTAAAACAAGTATATAATATTACTACAGAATGTCAATATCAGACTGGGATAGGGGAAGATACCACAAATGAAAGAAATTGGCTATAGTTAGTAGGATGTATTGATGATACTCTTTCATAGTTTGTAAAAACTCTTTCACAATGCAAGGTGTTGGTGGTGAAGTAAAGTAGGAGAACTCCGTATAATTATATCCATGTTTGTTTTGTAAGTTCACAACTTATTCTATGCACTTTTTGTTTATGAATGCTCATGTATGAATGATAAACTTCAATTTAAAAGTTAAAAATAGCAGTAGAGAGAATCAACAAAACCAAAATTTGGTTATTTGAGAAGATCAAAATTGATAAACCTTTAGCTTCACTAACAATGAAATAAAGAGAGAAGATGCAAATAAATGCAATAGCATTCTGCTCCAATGCAATTGGGAGATGAGAGAGACACTGTTTTGGCAAAATGGAATCAACTGCAGGCTTTTGGTGAACCAGAAAAAGTCCAACCAATGGACTTCACACAAGAATATCTCCTTTGCCAATTTAAGGCAGTAGGTTACAGTTATATGCCCAATAATAAAGATGAAGATGGATTAGTGGTTTTAGTTTTCAACAAAAAAGAAACAGATATTCAAAGACAGCAACAGCAGTTGGGAGAATCATTGCATAAAGGTTTGGGAAGAAACCAGACCCTTGCTGTAAATGTAGATGGTATTAAAGCATTGCCAGATGATCAGACAGCAGTTGTCATTTATGTTGTTGAGCATTCTCCAAATGGTACTTCAAGAAGAGTTCCCAATACAACATTTTATGTTCATTTTGAACAAGCCAATATAAAAACACATTTGCAGCAGCTTGGTGTAACTCTTCCTTTGACTAGAACAGAACTTTTTCGAGCACAGATCAAACAACATTTCCATCATTCCCCTGTTGGTGTCGATCCTATTATCTGGGAAAAAGTCAAGGTGGATAACCATGATTCTGAAAAGTTAATTCCTGTACCAATTTTGGATTTCAAAGAACTTCTCCAAACACTCATGTTTCAAGATCAGATGACTAAAGAATATTAGACTAGATATCGTATCTGAAGATATTTAGTGAGTTACAGAAATATCAGATTACAACTATGGCCAAAATTGCACAATACTAGAGGAAACTCATGAATCTTTCACACAGAACCTTACAGGTCTTAATCAAACAGAAATTCAGAGGAAGAGTGGTTAAGCCATCTGGGCTGATGAAGAGCATTTGCAAGTTCAACTAGAAACAATTCAGTGTGAATTAAATGCACCTACTCAGTTCAAGGTTCAACTAAATGAGTTGATGTCACAAATTAGAATGCAAAATCACTTTGGAGCACTCAAATCTGAAAAAAGATATTACATAGAATCAGATTTGTTAAAAGAAATTAAGTAGCATTTGAAACAATAAGAGGAAGGACTTAGCCACTTGATTAGCATAATAAAATATGATCTAGAAGATATTTAGTTGGTAGAGCATGGATTGATTGAAAGCATTTACATCAGAGGCGATGGTTCAGTTGACAGAAATGCATTCTCTTACTGCATTAGGTCTTCCTTAAGAATAAAACTGGCCAAGTGGAGGAAATAAAGAAAACAACACTCTTCTGGCTTGGTTTCTGAGAAGTTACTTAACAAATATTATTCATCAAATCTGAAATAATGTAAATTACCTCACAGTTCTTCAAAGATAGGGTTTGAAAAAACTGTCTTTATTTTTAAAAGAAGTACATAATTACCAAAAGTATACATACTATTGTACATTTTTACAACAGTATTTTTCTTAAAAATAATCAGTGTTTAATCATTATTCTCCATTGAGCCTGTACTCTGATCTCCATAGCAAGTACATATGAACTGTCTACTTTGAACATAGTGAAAACTGTGTAATTTTTTGGATGTTGAAGATGTATACTTCTCAGCATGTAGGTGTAAATCTGTTTTTAATTTCTGAATTTGTCTGTAGGGGGAGTAGAGAAAATCCAAGTGTATTTAATGATTAATATGGTTTACTTTTCACTCTAAAAAGATTTGTAAATATATTTTTATATTATTTTAGTTATTTGGAATTTACGGAACACATCTAAGCAAATATGATATATTAATATTTCTCATCATTTTCCAACCTTTTTTTGTTTTTAAAACATTTTTTATTTCTAAAAAAGATGAAAATGTAAATAAGTTCTTGATTTGTAATTAAAAAAAACCAATAAGAGAAAAGGGAGATTACCACTGATCCCAAACAAATAGTATTAGAGGATAATATGACCAACTGTATGCTATCAAACTAGAATATGTAGACAAAAATGACAACTTCTTAGAAACATAAGAATAGCCCTAGAAAAAACTGAAGACCTCAACAAAACAATCTCAAGTAAAGAGATTGAAACAGACATCAAAAACCTCACCAAAGTGAAAAATCCAAGGCCAGATGGCTTCATTGGTGAGTTCTGTCATTCACTCAAAGAGAACTAATACCAAACTCTTCAAAAGAATGAGCAGGAGGGAATACCACCAATCTTGCTCTATGCACCTGACATCATTGTAATACCAAAGCCAAGTTGGCAGAGTAGGGAATGGCAGGCTTCACTCATCCTGCAGAAACTTTGGGAACATGGGTTAGCTTGCCTAACATAAGGGAAGGTGTTGGACTGTTGGCGGTGATCTGAGAGGGCAGCTGAAGAAAGGCACCCCAGTAAACTTGAGGGAGAGTTAAGCTGTGGGTGATAGGGCAGGTAAGCCAGCCCTGAGTTGGTTCCAAGAGATAGGGAACCCAGGAAGGTGATCTGTCTGGCAGAAAAGCATGCAGCTAACTCTGAGAATGAGGAGAGCTGCTAGGTGACCAGGTGTGCATGTTGATGCCCCACAGGTTTTTGAGGGAAGGGGAGGCATGGGGAAATGATATGTGGAGGCTGACACCAGCCAGCCTGGAAAAGAACAGAGCAGCCAGACAATTAGGTGTGTTTCCAGCTCCTGATGGAGGAGGTGCTACAGGGTAACTTGCAGTGCTGTCAGCTCCTTGTCAGCTCCCAGGAGGAGGAGAGCAATGGGGGAAGTCAGGGCAAATCTAAACATAGGTATTTGTTTGTGTATATGTTTGTTTTTCCTCTCTGTGGACCTGTGGAGAGGCAGGCTATGGGGCATGTGAATGATTAATAGGTATAAGCAGCCTGAGATGATTGCTGGTGTCCTGAGAGGGAGGACTTTTATTAATTTTTTTTTCCTTTCCTTCTTCTTTTTATTTTCTTAGTTTTAAATTTTTCCCTCTTCTTTTTTATTTTTTCCTCCTCCAGCTTTGCCATGATTTTGTTCTTCTCTTCTCATTTATCTGGTTTTATATTTTATTTTATCTTTGCATTTTTTACCTTTTAATTTTTAGTCTTTTTATTATATTTCTCTGTTTAAGTTTTTCTATCTCGTTTTTATTCTTCATTCTTCCTTCTATTTTATTATTTTCTTTTTCTTTTTTCTTGTCTTCCTTTTGTTGTTTTTGACCTAATATATTTTCATTTGAACATGAGCAATTACAGAGAGAAAATTACTAGAACCAAGTGTCAAAGTAGATCCTTAGCAAAACATAAATAAAAATAAATGGCTAGACTAAAAAGAATATTAAATAACAAAAGTAGCCAATCAGAAAAAATAGATACCTAGACATCAGCAAAAAAATTTACAAGCCATATAAGAAAGAGGATGTAATGGTCCAGTTTAATGAAAAAATGTAAAAGCAGGAGAAGCAGAATGTAAAAAATGTAATCAAGATTGTCCAAAAAATATTTTTAATCAGCACAATGAAATGAAGGAAGAGATAAAGCATTTCAAGAAGACAATTTGGGAGGGAGCAGATGTGGCTCAAGCAGTTGAGCACCTGCTTCCTCACATGGCAGGTCCCAGGTTTGATCACTGGTGCCTCCTAAAATAAAAAAATCAAACAACAAACAAAGCAAACAAATGAAAAATCCAATTCAGGGGAGCAAAATGACTCAGTGGTTGAGCACTGGCTTCCCAAGTACAGGTCCCACGTTCAATCACTGGCCCTCATACCTCAAAAAAAAGACACTGGGGGACATACAGAAGACATTGTAAACATATATAAAAAAGATAACAGATCTCACAATGATGAAAATCATAATGCAAGAAAGTGAAAATACACTAGAAGCACATAACAGCAGTTTTGAGTAGGCAGAAGAAAGAATTAGTGATGTAGAAGAAAGAACATCCGAAATTACACAGACAATAGAACAGATAGACAAAAAAATGAAAAAGAGTGAGCAGGGACTCAGGGAATTGAGTGACAACATTAAATACACAACAAGCATATGCTTTATGGACATTCCAGAGGTATAAGAGAAGGGAAAAGGAGCAGAAGGAGTATTGGAGGAAATAATGGGTGAATATTTCCCACATCTTATGGGGACATGGATGTACATGTGCATCATACTCCAAAGAGAATAAAACCTGGCAGACCTACCCTGAGACATATATTTATCAGATTGTCAAACACTCAAAACAAAGAAAAAAATCCCCCAAACTACCAGAGAACAGGGATCCAGTACATGTAAAGGGAGCTCTATAAGGCTGCAAGGGGTAAATAATGGATAAAATAAGGGGTAAAATAGATTTCTCTACAATCATAGTGGGATGCTTCAATATACCACTACCAACAGTAGACAGAACATTTCAACAGAGGGTCAGTAAAAAACAGATATCTTGAATGATACATTAGAAGGAGTAAACCTCATGGACATACACATAATATTACATCCTAAAACAGCAGGAGTTGCATTTTTCTCTTGGATAGACCTAATTCTAGCTTATTGAACCAATCTCATATTATTTAGAAAATTTGAAATTATACAAAGCATTTTCTCTGGCCACAATGGAAGGAAGCAAGAAATTAATACTGTACTGAGACCCTGAATAGGCACAAATACATGGAAATTCAACAAAACACTCTTCAACAATCAGTGGGTCAGAGAGGAAATTGCAGGATAAATGAGTAATTTCCCCAAAAGGAATTAAGGTGAGAAAAAAAAACATCAAAAATTATGGGGAATCAGCTGTGGCTCAATTGGTATGGCTCTGGCTTACCACATGGGAGGCCCCAGGTTCAGTTCCTGGGGCCTCTAAGAAGGAAAACTGCCTTGAGTAGTCAAGCTGCTGTGAGCTGGCAGGCTGCCATGAGCAGGCAGGCCACCGCAAACAGGCAGGCCACAGCATGGTAAGCTGACTTGGCAGTATGCTGCAGCAGGGGGAGACAAGCAGACACAGAAGAATGTGAAGCAAATGAACACAGCAAGAACAAGCAGCAAGTGGGGGATATATAAATAAATAAAAATAAATCTTAAAAAAATATGGTATGCAGCTAAAGCCACACTGAGAGGGAAATTTATAGCTTTAAATAATGTAGAAAGAATTTTTAAAAAGAGCTAAAATCAAAGACCTAACTGCACAACTGGAGGAAATAGAAAAAGAACAACAAAGTAATTCCTAAACAAGCAGAAGAATGGAAATAACAAAGAATAGAGCAAAATTAATTGAAATTGAGAATTAAAGAAGCATTAGAAATGATTAACAAAACCAAAAACTGGTTATTTGTGAAGATTAATATAATTGAGGAACACTTAGGCTAACAAAGAAATAAAGACAGAATATGAAATTAAATAAAACCAGAAAAGTGAGTGGGGATATCACCATTGACCCCACAGGAAATATGAGTATCATAAAAGGATACTTTGAAAAATTATATAACAACAGGATGGCAAATTTAGATGAAATGGATTAATTTCTAGGAAAACCCAAGAAACCTATTGATGAAAGAATAAATGGAAGAACTCAACACAACAATCAGAAATAGCGAGATTGGATTATTCATCAAAAACCTCCCCCAAAAAAGAAAATCCCAAGGCCAGATGGCTTCACAATTGAATTCTACCAATCATTCTGGAAATAATAACAACCTTGTTTAAATGCTTCCAAGAAACTGAAGAGGTGGGAACATTAACTAATTCATTCTATGAGGTCAACCTCACCCTAATACCAAACCACAGTAAGATGTTACAAGAAAAGATAATGACAGACTAATCTTGCTAATGAATTTAGATGCTAAAATCCTCAACACAATAGTTGCTAACCAAATCTGACAACACATCAATGAATTATACACCATGGTCAAGTTTGTTTTATCCCAGGTGTGCAACATAAGAAAATCAATCAATGTAATAAGCCACATTAACATATTGAAGGAAATATAACATAATTATCTTTTTAAAAATTATGCATCCCCTCCTTTTTGCTTGCTCTTGCTGTGTTCATTTTTTTCCCTCTGTGTCTGCTCGTCTCCCCAAGCTGGGGTGACCTGCTGAGCCAGCTCACCCGCGCTGTGGCCCGCCTGCTCATGGGGGCTCACCCTTGCTCGTGGGGGCTTGCCTTTTTGCCTGCCTGAAGGGGCTTGCCTTTGCCTGTGGCAGTGTTCCCTGCCTGCCCATGGCAGCATGGACCACCCATGTTGGCTTGCATTCTCGAGGCAGTCCTGCCCTGTACGAGGAGGCCCGGGGACTGAACCTGGGGCATCCCGTTTGGCAAACTAGCACCCTACCAAGTGGGCTATACAGCTGGACCAAATAATCATCTTTTCAACACAGAAAAGACATTTGACAAAATATAGCATCCTTTCTAGTAAAAACACTTCAAAGGATAGGAATAGAAGGAAATTTCCTCAATATGATAAAGGACATGTATGAAAAACCCACAGCAAACATGGTACTCAATGATGAAATGCCACAGGCTTTCCTTCTGTGAATTGTACAAGACAAGGGTGACCACTGTCACCACCCTTATTTAACACTCTATTAGAAGTATTTGTTCAAGCAATTATGCAAGATAAAGAAAAAAAAGGCATTGATCTTGGAAAGGAAGAATAAAACTATTTGAAGATGACATAATCCTATATGTAGAAATTCCTGGAATATCTACATCAAAGCATTTAGAGAAGATAAACATGTTTAGCAATGTGGCAGGATATAGGATCAACATGCCAAAATCATTAGTGTTTCTATACAGTAATAATGAACAATATCAAAAGGAATTCAAGTAAACAATTCCATTTAAAATAGCAAATAAAATAATCAAGTATCTAGGAATAAATTTATCTAAGGATGTAAAGGGTTTGCACACTGAAAATTACACAATAGTGCTAAAATAAATCAACAAAGAAATCAAAGAATTTCTAAACAAATGGAAGAGTATTCCACAGTGATGGATTGGAAAGCTAAATATCAGTAAGTTATCCACGCTACACACATGGATTTACAGATTCAAGCGGCCCCAATAAAAGTTCCAAGAGTATATTTTTATGGAAATGAAAGGCAACTATCAAATTCATTTAGAAACTTAAGGGGCCCTCAATAGCCAAAAACATTTTGAAAAACAAAACAAAATTTGAAGAATCATGCTAACTGACTTTAAAGCATACTACAGAGTTAAAGTTGTCATAGCTGCATGGTACAAATATAGACAAACTGATAAATAGATCCATGAGAGTTCAGATGTAGACCTGCACATATATGACCAAGTGATATTCAAAAAGCCCACTAAGCCCACTCAACAGGGACAGAATAGTGTCTTCAAAAAATAGCCCTGGGAGAACTGGATAACCATATCCAAATGCAGAAAAGATTACCATCTCATGCTCAATACAAAAATTAGTCAAGATGGATGAAACACCTAAATAGAGCCAAGACCATAATGCTCTTAGAACATAATATAGAAAAGCACTTATGAGCTCTTACAGTAGGAAATGGTTTCATAAACTTTACACTCAGTGAACACAATGAATGTAAAAAAAGATAAATGGGATCTCCTCAAAATTAAAAAAAATGCTTATGTTCCAAAGGATTTTGTCAAGAAAGTGTAAAGGCAGGCTACTCAATGGGAGAAAATATTTGGCAACTACTTATCTGATAAGGGTCTAATGTTCAGCATATATAAAGAAATAATGACCATTATTAAGAAAGAAAAAACAAACAAACCCAGAAACAATAAGTGCTGGAGAGGATGTGGAGAAATAAGAACAATCCTTCACTGTTGGTGGGAATGTAAACTGGTGCAGCCTCTGTGAAAGAAAGTGTGGCAGTTCCTCAGGAAGCTAAGTATAGAACTGTCATATGTTCCAGCAATTCTTTTAGTAGGAATATATCCAGAAGAACTGAAAACTGTGATGCGAACAGACATTTGCACACCGATGTTTGTAGTGTCGTTATTCACAATTGCCAAAAGATGGAAAGAATGCACGTGCCCATATGATGAAATACTATGTAGTTTTATGAAGAAATGAAATTGGGACATATATGATAACATCGGTGAACTTTGAAGATACTATGTTTAGTGACATAAGCCAGGCACAAAAGGACAAATGTTGCATAGTCTCACTATAAATATGAAGAATAGGCACATGAAGGTAAAATTAAGAGTAAATGTTATTAGGAGCTAAGAGGAGGACTGAGAATGTGTACTGATGCTTAATGTATGGGGAAGTTTTAACTAACCTGACTGTAATGTGTGGAAATGGGTAGAGTTGATGGTATCACATTATACTGAGTAGAAGTAACACAGCTGATCTATGAATGGGATTGTGTCTGAAAAATGTAGTTTATGGATGTAATTGTCAATTGAAAGAAAGTTAGAGAATAACCTAGGGGCTGAATAACAGTGAACCTAGAGGTGAATGAGAATTGTGGTTAATAGAATAAATACAAATATATCCTTCTATGAACTAGAGCAAATAGACATCACTATTGCAAAGTGGTAAGAATGTGAAGAAGAAGGAGAAAACTACAATTAATATAACCTATAGACTATAATTAACAGCAATACTGTAGCATTTTTCATCAATGCCAAAGATGTACTGGGTTAACAATAGGTGGGTATGGGAAAAATATGCCAAATATATGCTATAGGATCGGTAGTATAGAGCATAGTAGTGGTAATAGGCTGATTATATTATCACATAATCTGTAACAAATATTTCACAACAATGTAGTGTGTTGGTGGAGGGGTGTTGTATGGGAATTCCACACATGTTCATCATTACTTTGTAAGTTCACAAACTCTGCAATAATTTTTTTTAATGAATAGATGATTTGTATAAAATCCATTTCCTCCCCTCCCACATTTTCCCCTATTATTAACAGCTTATATTAGTGTGGTTCATTTATCACAACAGGTGAACAAATATTGAAGCATTGCTACTAACCAAGGTCTATAGTTTACATTATAGTTTACACTTTATGTTGTACAGTGATATAGATTTTGACAATATATAAAATGGCCTGTATCTGTCATTGCAATATCAGGTAGAACAATTGCAATGTCCTAAAATTGCCATATGTTCAATATATTCTTCCCTCCTCCTCCCTTTAGAAACTCTTGAAGCCACTATCTGTATATCGATGTTATAAGGTATTCTGTCATGGCAATAATAAGTCTACTTTGATCTGTGGTTGCATTCCCACCTTATGATTTTTCATTCCTCAACCTTGAGGATTTTGAATTGATGACGCCTGCTCTGCTTCAGATTGAGAGGAGGATTAGTTGCCATGTGGCAGAAGGAAGTAACTGTTTTGATTGCAGATGTAGATACATTCTTTTTTGTGATGGGGCTTTTCCATTATCATTTGCCAGTTGTCTTTGGTAGGTCCAAAGAACTGGATAGTAGCTGATGGACACAATTGTGCTAAGACTCAGGGCTCAACTGTCAAATGAAAACTCTCTGTAACATATATTTAATGGATATAATGCTAATTATGGTTATAGTGCTAATTATATTTTCAAATAAATGGGTAGAAGATTCATGTTTAGGGAAATTATAAATGAGCCTAACTCTGTTACATTGGGTAAATAGATTATCATATATTCCTAGATAAGACAGACCAACAGGTTACTGATTTCCTGAGGCTGTGTGCCTTGCCCATAATATTTAGATGGCTTTAGAGCTCTTAGGAACAATATGGTTTGAGGCTTTGTTTATTGTGGCACTTGGTAAGTTCTGCCTGAGAAATGCAAAAGCATAACCTGTGAAATGACCTCCAGATGCACTTTGGAATCTCTTAGTAATAAAAATATTTTGCATGTAATGTTATCTCCTTATAGTCAAGGTCTTTTTCCAAAAACATCAATAGTTGATGTTTGGCGGTAATCCACTTGTGCCACAGAGTCTCATCCCTGGGAGTCATGTCCCATGTCAGGGAAAAGTTAGTGAGTTTATTTGCAGACTTTGGCTTAGAGAGAAGCCACATTTGCATAACAATGTGGTTTTCAAGAAGGTAACTCTTTGGCTTTATTTATTAAGCTACGTTTCAATTTCACAAGAATAAGTGTCAAAATTATAAGCATTAATATCAAAGGCTTGGCATAGGGGTTACTTTTCTTTTTTTCCACACTGCCTATATATGCCAGAGATATTTGCTACTCTATTTGAATATGCAGTAGGAGTTCCCAGGATTGGAGTTTAATATTTACTTCACTCAACATAAGGCCTTCAAGGTCCATCCATGTTTTCACACGTGTCAATACTTCATTCCTTCTTACAGCTGAGAAATAACCCATCATAAGTACATACCACATTTTAATTATTGATTCATTCATTGATGGAAACTTGAGTTGCTTCCAATTTTTGACAAGTGTGACTAATGCCTTGATGAACATTTATGTGAATATATATGTCTGCATCCATGCTTTCAATTCTTCTGGGTTTATTCCTAGTAATGGGATGGCCAGATCAGAAGGCAATTCTTTACTTAGCTTGGGTAATCACCAGTCTTCCACAGTGACTGTTCCATTCCACAATCCCAACAGCAGTCAATAAATGTTCCTATTCCTCCTGATCCTCTCCAACATGTGTGGTTTTCTGTTTTTCTTTTCTAATAGTAGCTAATGTAGTAGGTGTAAGATGATATCTTATTGTAATTTGGATTTGAATTTCCCTAATAGCTAGTGATGTTGAGCATCATTTCATGTGCTTTTTTGCCATTTGTATTTCCCCTGTGAGGAAATATCTAACTATTTTGCCTATTTTTTAATTGGATCACTTACTCTTTTATTGTTTATTTGTATGATCTTTTTATATAGAATAGAAATAAAACACTTATTGGATATGTGGATTCCAAATATTTTCTCCCATTGAATGGGCTGCCTTTTCACCTTCTTGTAGAAGTCCTTTGATTTATAAAAATATTTAGGTTTTGGGATATCCCATTTAAACAATTTTTCTTTTGTTGCCTATGCTTTCAATTTTTTTATTTTTTTATATTTTTATTTTTTATATATCTATATAAATTTTGAAGATACATTGATTACATAAATGTTACACAGAGATTACAGGAGTACCCATATTCCTCCCCCACACCACTCCCACAACACCCCACAAACACATCCCTCAGTGTGGCATAATGCCTGTGATAGAATTACACATTTTGGGGCTTTGCCATCAAGCATAGATCACAGCTCAGGCTGTAGACGAACCTCTCTACCATACAGTTTCAAATGATGCATGATGATACAAAATGGTCTACAACCTCCATTGCAGCATCACCCATGACAATTCCCAGGTCCTCCAAAAAAACCCACATTGCAATTGCTCTTCCCTCACCCTGCTCCCAAAGTGTCCAGTGACACTGGCTCCATATAATTTTGCAATTACTTCCATTGCCTATATCACAATTTATAGCAGGACACTAACAACTCCATTCTAGTCCATAGTTTTCCCCCCAATCCCAAGTAGTCTGGGATGGTGATGTCCCCTCCACCACCAATGAGAGGGGGCTTATATCCCATGGATACTATGGAAGGGATTACCCTGCCTGTAGCTGCAGGCTCTCTGGATTCCCCTGCATATCCATCGTCCATCATCGACTCCCAACTAGGTGTCCTCATTGAGTCCATTGCGTTTTTGTGTAGGAGTTGCAGGTCCACAGAGTTTCTGGACCCAGTTGGCACATGGTCAGCCTGTAGTCTCTGGTCTATGGAAGTACACCTAAAACTCTGGCATCAAATATAGGTTTGAAGAGAAGAGACATTTGGACCATGTGCAGTGAAGACATATTTCAGTCAGACTCTGTCACTCTCAGGAGCAAGGATTCCAAATTAGGGCCAACTAGTAAGGCACCAAACTCTGGGATTATCTGCCCTGGTATAGGACCTGGATATCTCCAAAACCCTCTGGAGGCCCTCTGTTTGGAGTGATATCCATATTGGAAGCCTAGGAGGTCCTACTGGGGATTTGCATAAGTGTTACCTCTGGGTTGCCCTCCCTACTCACTTTGAAGTCTCTTAGCCCTATGAACTCATTTGTCTTTACTGTTTCCCCCTTTTATTTGAAGTCTTTTCCTAGTTGTACTGCCCATTGGCATTTGTCACTAATCCCTCTTTGCCAGGGAGGCTCATCCCCAGGAGTCATGTCCCACACTGGGAGGAAGGCAATCCAGTCATATTCTGAGTTTGGTTTAGAGAGAGGCCACATTTGAGCAACAAAGAGATTCTCCAAAGGCAACTCTTAGGCACCCCTTAACACTAGGCTATTTCAATTTCAATAGCAATGACTCAAAAGGCTAGTCATCAATAACAGGGTCCCATCAATGGATCATCCTCCTTTGCCAGACACTGCCCCTGTACTCAGGGGGATGTTGCTACTCATGTGGAAAATATGACAGAGATCTCTAGGATGGGAGTTCAGTGGTCTCCCATTTAGTGATTAATACTTCACCCCATGACCATGTCCCATGAGCATTTGAACAATTTTGTATGACTTTTGTGTATGTTCAGGTGGGCTTTCTCCCATGCCCCCCCAACCTTGAAACCCTCCTCCAATGCTCCTCTCCCATCCACCTTGTGACCCTTCTGTGATCCCTAACCTCTTCACATATGAAGACATCAAAGTAGCCAATTGTGATGAATAGAAAAATGAAATAATAATGGCATTTCAATGTAAGAGTTAAAGTATAGGTGAACTTGATAATACAAAATAATTTTAGAAAATTAAAAATATAAATTAAAAAATAGAAAAAGGAAAACAAGGTTTTATTAAATGATTGGACTATTCAAAAATGTAAAAAAAATGAATAAAAATTAAAATATATAATTATATATATGTTTAAGTTTTTTATTTTTATTTTTTCCCCGAATCCCAAAATTGTACCTTGTCGGTGCAATATCTAGTGTCCAATCTTTTTCATCACACCTTTCTCTTATCACTCTCAAGCAGCCCTCCGTTTATCATTTAATTTTCAAAGAGGCTTTGTGTCACAGCAGAGCCACAGACAAAATACAAGACGTTCTTATATAATCAACCCCCTCCTCCATTCCTCCCATTACCAAAATTGTTTTGTATGCCGATGGCAGCCCCAACATAACTGAAAAACAGATAGTGAAACATAATTCCTCAACATTGTCATTGGTCCAAATCGAGGTCCACATTTTAGGTCATACACTTTTTTAACTTTTGATGCCTGTCACCTTGCCCCATATCCACCACCGCAAGGCAGTGGAAAACACTTCTGTGGGCCACCAAACAGCCTAGATTCATTCCACCGTGTTCTTCCCCACCACCCCTGGGCACACAACACCCCCAAACTCAACTGCCCAGATGACAGGATTCATAGATTCATGACATAGGGTGTC
>PVKH010021446.1:0-14336 GCA_004027955.1 Chaetophractus vellerosus | reverse complement strand
ATCAGGTTATTCTATAATCTTTGCCTCCCTTTTAGTATACAAGTAACCCAGCCAAGACGCCCAGTGGTTAGACTGACAGGTGATTAGGGGGTGGGGTGTGGCACGGTGCAGAGGCACCTACCAGTTTGCTGAGGCAGAGGAGAGGGGGCAGATCTATGACTTGGCTTGGGGGGGGGGCGCGGTTAGAAGGAGGGAGAGGGGAGAGAGGGGGTAAGAGGATCAATTTTCATGGAATTTCCCATAACGTTAGCACTTTTGCTTTTTGTTTTTGATCTTTTGTCTCCCAAGAATATTAGAAGATTAAAATCAGTCTTTAGAATCTTGTAGCAGGTGATTCAAAACACATTCCCTGAATGCTGTGGTATGCTGGCATTTCTTAAAGGGGTGAGGTTCCTGATTGCTCCACACTAAGGAGTGAAAGTTGGCAAATCACTAGCTCCCTGTACTTCCCTGTCTCCCTCTCTTGTAGAGAGGGCTATACCTTGTTCTTGAACATCCTCACAGAGCAGTCATCGGAAATAATTCTTAAAACACACACACAAATCCTGTAGAAGTGATATATATGCCACATACATATCGTTTTTAAGAATATGTTCAATTTGAGTGAGAATTTGAAGGAAAAGAGTGCATGACTACTGCAAGATGCGCTCACACTTTCTTCACTTAGATTACATCCTCTCCATCTCCCTGTTGATAAATGGGTGAGACATCATCATCCCCATTTTCAGTTGAGGCAATGAGAGGTTAAGTGTCTGGCCATGACCAGTGGCCCAGATGAGAGCAGGACTTCAGTCTCCTGTCTAAATCGGAGGTTCATTTTACCTCCTCCTTAGGGCCAAATTGCTACCTCAGTACCTTTGACCATAGTTCGCTTGGCTGTAAAAATAGGGTCGCACCATTTCTGTAAAAGGTGATCCCTGTAGAGCTAAAATTTTTATCTGAGAAATCAGAACCCCAAGTGCTTTTGACATCAAAAAAAATAAAGCTTTCTTAATTTAACACAAAATTAGAAAACAATCGTCTAGCTGAGAGTGGACTGGCTATTGGTAAATTCCCTGTGTGAAGTAGTTGGAAAAATCTTAGCCTTCCCTGTCCTGTGATATGGCCTTTAGTGGAAGAATTTAAAGGCACAGAATGTTTTCAGCTCCACTTTGACTCCGTACAATACTGGACAATTTTTATACAGCCTTCTTTATGGTGTTCCCTTGATTTTCCTATGGGATATTTTCTTCACATTGCTTCTCACAAATTATTTAACTGATTGAAATTATTCATCACCATTAGAAAGTTATGAATATTTTCCTATCGCAAATGCAAATTGCCTAGAAATTATTCTAAGCCATTCTTTTCAGAGAAAAACAGTGATGATGCTCTAGACTTAGTCTGTAAGGCCTTGCTAAAAACTTGAAGAGACACTGAAGAAATGTGATTAATATGCCATTTCCTTCCCTGCACATGCTTGACACACAGCATGTACTTGAAAATGTTGCAGTTGTCACTGTAAGAAGATACATCTTAGGCTGTTCACTTTTTGAACATCAGTAAAGTTTAACAATAGCAACAAACAACCAATGCCAGTATTCACACCTTTTGACCTAAGGAAACATGATAATTTTTGGTCGCTATTTTATAGTCAACTTATGCCAAAATGAGTGTTGTACATTGAATGCCCTGCACAGTGCCTGGCATATAGCGGGTAATCAGTGCTGACTGGATTTCTGTGGTAGGTAGAAGGACATGAGAGCAGTCTTTTAGTCTTTAACTCTGAAACACGAACGAAGGGTTTTTTTTATGGAATGATTAGGGATTTATCAGACTAAAAGTCTCCTGGAGAAATTCTCAGGTGCTTTTATGCTCTTGAGCCTCATTTCTAGCCCTTTCTGATCAGAGAGTACCAAGTGAGAAGAGTCATGGACTGTTAAAGGTAAGAAGGACAGTTTTGTCCAGACAGATGCTGTTTATAGCCACTGGCATCAGTAAATGTAAAGGAAAAAGAGTGGTCTCCTTGTTTATGGGGAAACCTGTTTGGTCTTATCTACAAACAATTCAAATGCCAAAAATTATTGCCTTGGGTGTGGAAGCAGCCTGTGAATGCACATTCACACATTCAAGCTAAGATTATACTCGAAGTGCTTCCTGATGGTGATATCTAATTCTAAAAACGGGGCAGTCTGTAGTTCACCTTCTAAATCTAACATCACAATCATCCTGAGTTATTTTTATGATCAACTAGATGAAGTAGGTAAATTTATTCTAAGTTTTGGGAAGCAATTGTGTTTGCATCACCTACTCTAGAATGATTATTTTGTCAGCCAAAGCAAAGTAATATTTCTGTGAAATTTATGATTTTCCAGAAAGGAGAATACTTAAAAGAACAAATTAGAAAGAAAAGGAAAAACCTTCAAGTATTTTCCCACCCTAAATGGAGCTTTAGCACATCAAAAGGGGGGCAAGATGTGTTAGAATCCTCTGAAACTTTTTGTGGGGATGAATCTGTATTTTTAAGAGCAATACTTATATTCCCATTCCCATAAAAAAGGTCAAATATAGTTCAGTTGTGGGGTTGTTTTTGTTTAGCAGAGACATTCAAATGTGATAAAATTCATTTTTAAAAAGTTATATGTACAATTTTTTATATATAAATGATGCTCAATTCTGTCCCAATCTGTATTTGGGCACATACTTAGACCTTAATAATCTTAGTAGGGTCATTTCTTAACAGTCTTGTCATTGATATTACATGAAACTATGTAAACACATTTACCTGTTTTCTTGTTAAAAGTATATTGTTTCTGTATATTGTTATCAATAAAACATTATTATATAGGGCATCGTATATTAACTCTAATTTGTAGCATGTTAACCAATAATATAACTTTATGTTTGAGAGCCAAGCTCGGCTCTTTATGAGCAATATACTGTGTGTTATTCGTAAAATCTGCTTTTTTCCACTATTTATGTTCTATAAAGTTACAGGTTGCTTTAGCTTGATTCTTACCTTATGCGAGAGAACGATAATAGGATTAAAACTCTGAGTTATAAGGGTGTTATCAGGATTGGGCTTTGGTAATTTTACATAGGGCTTTTGTTTTTGCGTGCTTTTGGAAGGACTCAGAGATTGGAGGAGGGAGAAGAAATGGTGAACCTATTCTTTCATAGAAATGTAGTGCCAGCCCTTTGCTTCCTAGGGTTTTTGCCTGCTCTTTTGTATCATTTATTTTGGGGGCCTCATTTTCCATGTGCAGTATTTTGTAAAATTGAAGAGAAAAAATGAAGAATAGTGGAACAGAGGAAAGGAGCTCAAAGTAGGGAAAATGGTTTGAGCAAAGGGGTAACAGCCTCCTTTAAGATTATTATGAACTTGTGTCATTGCTGAGAGAAAAAAAATTGGCTTCATTTCAATAACTAGGAAATTGTTTAACCATTCAAAAACTCACCCATATGACTAAACGAGAAGTCTTACTGGCACTACGTTTCTCAAAATTAGTCTAAGAACTCACTTCCCCCAACTGTATATCATTTCCAGAATTATATTCTTGAAACCTTTAGCTTTAGTACTAGAACACTAATTAAAGCAAGTCCTTTGTAGAATGACAGTGTCACTCCCTAATAAGTAGTCTTAGACAGAGACTGAGAATATCCCTTGTAATAAAAATATATAGTTCTAATTGTTTGGCTCTATGTAGTGGGTAATTTTCCAGCTGTAGAAGTGATCACAAAACTCAAATTTATATGCTTTCTCCTTTTTTGTTTTTAAAAATATATATTGATTGGGAGGAATGTGTGTTCTTAATGTTTACAGAATGTGGATAGCATTTGTCGCACTAGTAGCTATAAAAGGTTTGCACCACCTTATCTTCCAAGAAAATGGCTCTAAAGCAGGGGTTTTTAACCTTTTTTGTTCCACGAACCCCTTACTAAATCCACACTATACTGTGTATTAGTTAATAAACATATCACACTCACACAAGCATGTACCCACAATAATAATGTTTTTCTGAATTCCAATTCAAGCTCATGGACCCCTTGTTAAGAACCCTTGCTCTAAAATCTAAATTAATTGTATTTTATATGAAAAAACATTCAGAAGTATACTCAATTCTGTTTCTCATGTTTGAATAATTCTTCTATTCTAACCACTTGCATATTATCTTTGGGCAATTCACTTTTTATTTTAAGATTTTACTTTTGTTGTTGTTGTTGTTGTTAATTTATTCCCTGCCCCGCCCCCCAGATGATTCTCTCATCTGTCAGTCTGCTCATTGTTTGCTTGCCTTCTCCAGGAGGCACCCGGAACTGAACCCGGGACCTCCCACATGGGAGGCGAGTGCCTAACGGCCTGAGGCACATCTGCTCCCAGTGGGCTGCGTGGTCTGCTGGCTTGTGGCATCTGCTCGTTTAGGTGTCTGCTCATAGGACTGTTATGAGGAATGAGTTAATGTGTGTAAAGTACTGGGAACAGAACTCTTAGTAAGTGTTAGCTACCATTATTATTATTCATAGGTATCAGCATATAAGATCTTGCTGGAAAGGCCCAAGCATTGTGATCATATTGGTCAAAATTGCAGTTTTTATCTGCTGTGTCCATTGTAAGCCTGTCTTATGAATATTCACTACTGAAAGACTCCATTCCATGAGTGGCTTTGCTTCTGAGAATGACATTATTCTCTTAAGTGGTCGGTTTAAGAGCAGCACTTCTGGAGACCTGACTCAAGGAAGATCTGGTTTCCTTTACATTCCAAGTGAAATGTCCCCTTTGTGAGAAACAGTCTCTCAGGCTTCAAGGCTTCCAGACAGAAAAGATACCTTGTTCACCATGTCTCCATTGATTTGCTTTGTAGCTCGCAGTTCCCCACAACGATGAATGGACCCGGTTTGCCAGGACCCTTGTGGAGATCCGCGCTAACAGAGCTGACAGTGAGGAGGAAGGCGCCGTGGAGCTATCCGCCTAGTGGAAAGAAGCTGCCTCAGCCCATGCCCCACCCTCAGTCCCTAAAGACCTCAGCATCTGCAGCCACGTGTGCTCAGTGTCCATTCAGAATCAGTGTTGCCGTGACATTTCAGGTGCCATATTCTGCCAGCTTTATCCAAGTATTCCACATTTATCCCTCTGTGCTTTCCACCAACCTGAAATTCACAGGCCTTTCTATCTTTTCTGTCGTAAAAGTGGGGGAGGGGAGATCTTTATGGGTTTAGTTGTTGCCTTTTAACTACTTAGTAGCTGTATTTAATAGTTGGAAACCTCTGGTTAAATTTGTGCTTACATGCACTTATGGCATAGTCCTATTAAATCCATATGAAGCCAGATATGATTAGGTACAGATGTGGTGTGCTTCACGATATGGTCCGGAGCCAAAGACTTGAGATGTGGTGTTTCACATGGTGACTCACATTATGAATGGATTTACTATAAGAACATTGCTGCTCCTTATTTATTGTGGTGTGCTGCATGGAACATATTTATTTGAAAGCATTAAAATAAACGATCCTAGAGCATGTGCATAATGAGAGGACTGCATTGTCTCTCTGCTGCTGTTGAGGTTACATTAAGTTCCAAATAACAATAACAGTATGCCGGTTCCACAGAGGACATGAAATCTCTAAAGGTTTGTTTCAATGAAAGGAGTGATTTTCAATGCCTGTTATTTCTAGGTACTTTAACAATATTTCAAATATAGTTGACTGTTGATAGTTGTCATTCAAGCAAACACAGTCCGACAAAAGTCTGTGATTCCTAAATATGACACCAGTATTGCCAATAAAATGTTCCAAACCACGTCTGCACCAGTGTGGGTAAATTCTTTGCTTTGGGAAAGGCCGACTCCAAATTTTGTTTTAACAAGGGGGTGGGGGCCACCCTATGATCTGCTGTAACGTTAGGGCCATGTTAAAAATTGATCATGAATTTATGGGCAGCCAACTTCACTGGATCTAAACCAAGACTCCAAGTTCTGTTTTCATGAGGGGATATGTGTGGAAAGTTCTCTCCATCTCCTTCACCAGAGCCACCCTTCCCCTAACACTATCTCGAACATCAGATAAGAAAGACAGTTTAAGAAGAACAATACCAAATGTTCTACATGTTATACTTTTTTACTCACACCAGAAAGTGATGTTTATACTGTTGGACCAGGACATATATTTATAAACAACTTTAAAAAAATATTTTTCCAGGTCATTTCACAGTACAGAGAATTAAATAGTGGTTGAATCATGAAAAACATTTGAAACTGGGCTTTTGGCATTTTAGGAAGGGGATTCCCATTGATGATAATAGGGTTGTTCTTGAACTATGTGATTCCTTTTATTTTTAAAATGATGTTATACTTTTCTACAAGTGCCCTAGAGTATCTAAATATTGAAATTCTTTGTAAACAAATTAAAATAAATAAAAAATAAAAAATGAGCATCTGAAATAGAATTGTTTAAAAGAAAGCCAATGAAAAGTACTGAAAAAAAAAAGAGTTTCTCAAGCACGCACAAACTAACCTAGGGGTAAATCCATAAAATAAACCTTGAGTTGTTTTATAGACCAACCTTTGAAGATTCAATGAGTGAAGATGGTGAAAAGTGCAAAGGCCAGAGTCACTTGTAGTAAGATTATGAAGCATTAATGACAAGAGCATATATGCTGTGTACTGGGAGATAGTCCATTGTGGTAGCTCATCTCCAAGACAGTTCCCCAATTCTTGTGTAGTCCCCTCTCATGCTGAATCTTGTATAACATAGAATATGGGGGAAGTGACACTGTGGTTTTCAAGACAAGACTATAAGAAACTGAATAGCTTCCTTCTAGGTCTCTTGGCTTGCTCACTCTTGGACCTCCAAATCATCATGCGATAAATTCAACTACCCTGAGGCCTCTGGGACATACAGAAGCCCAAGCTAACTGTGGAGTCACCATGGGGATAAAGAGACACCCAGCCACCCCATAGTCATTCAAATCATCCCAGCTGATCCTCAGATATCATGGAATGTGGTGGCCATGAAAATGTGCCTCTCAGATCACCTACTGCAGAGAGTATAATTTACTGACACCTCCAGCTACTGTGCTCTAAAATCCATCTCCATGTTTGGCCAAGTCCATGTCTCCCACAGATTGCTCCCAGTCAAGACTGAGCATGGCAGGAATATTAAGGCAGACCTTTTCCTGGGAAACATAAGACTTGTTTGATGGGTAACCTTGGTTCAAGGGTTCCCTGTCAATGTTACCAAAACTTTCTCTAGTCCAAGACTAACCTTCCTTCCCTTTTTCTTCATTTTCTCCCTACATTCCTTCTTTAATTTATGTCACCAATGACCTCAGTGCATAGGCCATGCACTCTTTTTGATATATTTATTATATTTATTAGTAGGTATTTAATTTTTTATTCTATTATAAATGTTTTTTGGTTTTAAATTTTATTTTTCAGTTATTTCTTCCTAGTTTGTAGAAATTCAGTGTATTTTTGTATATTGACCATATATTTACAATCTTGCTAAATGTACTTATTATTTCCAGTACATTTTGAAGATCCCATTGGGTTAATATGTATACAGTACCATTTAGGAATAACAAAAACTTTACTTCTTCCTTTCCAATCTTTTTGTCTTTTTTCCCTCTTCCTGCCCTAGTCAGGACTTTCCAGTTCAATGTTGTGTAGAAGAGATTAACACAGACATCTTTAACTTTTTTCTCTTCTTAGTGTAAAAGAATTTCAATGCTTCACTGTTAGAGGAAATTCTACTCTATTCTTAGTATGTTGAGAGGTTTTATAGTAAGTAGGTTCCTAGTTTCATCATTTGCATTTATTGAGATTACCATATAGCTTTTCTCCTTTATTCTGCCAATGCAGTGAATTACACTGATTGATTCTTTCGAATTTGAGCCCATCCTTGTCATCCTCGGGTAAGCCTAATTTGGTAAAAATGTTTTACCCTTTTTATATATTGCTGAATTCCATTTGCTAATATGTTCTTAAAAACTTTCCCAAAATTGTTCCATAGGTCTACTGGTTGACAATTTTCTATTCTAATATCTTTGTCAGGTTTTTATAAAGTGATTATGCACATATGAAGAGTTAAGAAGTAGCCTCTCTTTTGTGAGAGTTTATGTAATATTGGTATTATTTCATCCTTAAATGTTAGATGTAATTCAGTAGTGAAGCCACCTGGGTGGGGAGCTTTATTTGTGGGAAGTTTTTTTTTTTTTTTTTTGGTAACAAATTCATTTCTTTAATAGAAATATGGCTAGTCAGATTTTCTAATTGGTTAGTTGTGTTTTCCAAAAAATGAGTTCATTTAAGTTGTCAAATTTATTAACATAAAGTTGTTCATAATATTTCCCATTTTACTTTTTAATGTTTGTGAATCATAGTGATGTCTCCTTTATAATTCCTAATGTTGGTAATTTTGAGTTTTCTTTTTTTTCTTTTAAATAGTCTTCCTGGGGTGAGAAGTTTAGGGGTGGGCTTAGGGTTTGTATAGTCTGTCGTGGTGAAGTTTTGTTTGTTCTTGAGAAGAATGTGTATTCTGCTGTTAGGTGGTGAGTTCTATAAATATTAATCAGGTCAATTATTTGATGATGTTCAAGTCTTCTACATACTTACTAATTTTCTGCCTGCTTGTATCAAATACTGAGAGAAGAGTGGTGAAACCTGCAAGCATAATTGTGGAATTATTCTATTTTTTCTTTCAGTTGTATCAATTTTTGTTCCACATATTAGGAAGTCTGTTATGAGGTACACACACATTAGCATTTTATATCTTTCACTATGCAATGTCCCCCTCTTTATCCCTAGTAATAGTCCTTGTTCTACAGTCTACTTTGGCTGATATCAATATAGCCAATTCCAGCTTTCTTTCTTTGTGATTTCATAGTATGGTAGACTGAATCATGCCTCCCCTCCCCCACAAAGCCATGTTCAAGTCCTCACCCCCAGTTCTATAGGTGTGAGCTCACTTATAATTAGGAACATTGAAGATATTAATGCCAGACTGAATCAAGGTGGGCCTTAATCCAATATGACTAGAGACCTTATGAGCTGAGGAAATTGGACACTGTAGTAGTAAAATCCATAGGAGGAAATGGATTGTTTTAGTTTCCTAGGCTGCTTAAAGCAAGCTACCATGAAATGGTTCAGATTAAACCATGGGAATTTTTCTGCTTACAGTTTTGAAGCCACGAAAATGCCCAAATCAAGGCATCATCAAGGCGATGCTTTCTTCCAAAGACTGGCTGTGGCCATCCTTGGCTCTTCTGCCACATGGCAAGGCACATGGTAGAGTCTGCTTGTCTCTCCCTTCTCTTCCAGTTTTGTTGATGTCAGCTTCTTGCTTCCATAGCTTTGTCTCTCTCTCTGTATTCATTCTATTTATAAAGGATTCTAGCAATAGGATTAAGTCCCATCCTGAATGAGGTGGGACACACCTTAACAGAAGCAGCCTCATCAGAAGAATCCTACTTACAATGGATTTACACCCACAGGAATGGATTAGATTGAAGAACATGTTCTTCTGGGGTTCATATAGCTTCAAACCACCACACTCCGCCCTCTGGGCCCCAAAAAGACACGTTATTTCCATATACAAAATACACTCATTCCATCACAACATCCCCAAAGCCTTGAGTGTTACTTCAGTAACAATGGTAAGTACAAAGTCTCATCAAAAGGGGTTATAGGTGTGATCCATCCTGGGACACAACTCCTTTGTCTGTGGACTAGTAAAACCTATGGAACAATTTATCTGCTTCCAATACACAAAGGAGTGATAGGCATAGGATTAACATTCCCATTCCCATAGAGAGAAATTGGAAGGAAAATGGATCATGGGTGCCAAACAATTCCAAAACCCTGCAAGGCATATGTCACTCAATTTCAAAGTCTGAAGTCATCTATGTAATGATGTTTTATCCTCCAGGCCTAATAGAGTGGCAACCCCATCCTTTCCCATGCTCTCCTCAAACACTGAGGTGAAGTCTTCACTCTCTTCAAGCATTGGAATAAAGGCCAGGCTCTCTGCAATCCCTGGGAAATAGGCTCCAAACTCTGAGAACACTGGGGTGGTAGCACTCTTATTGAACAAGAAGAAGGTCCACCCTCTCCAAGTTCCAGGATGATTCACCCTTTCCACACACATGGGTGGGCCCAATGTCTTGGCCCGAGAAGATGTCTTTGGTCCAGAACTCAGCTTCTATGGTTCTGCCCTTGAAGTGATTTTTCCTTCAATCTGTCCCTTTTCTGTACCTTTTAGTGCAGGCTGGCAGTGGTTCTGTTCATACAAATCTCACAATAATTAAAAATAAATAAATAAATAAATAAATAAATAAATAAATAAATAAATAAATAAATAAATAAATAAATAACTTGGTTTCATATGTAGTACACAGGGGTCCAAACCATCAGACATAAGAACTTTCCACAAATCCTTCCTGGATAACTGTATTTCCACTCCTGACTTGCAATGAAATGGCTGACTGGTTTCATGTTTAGTTAAACCTCACATGGAGCACTATTCTCTGGCAACTTGCTTTCTGGAAGCTCAGAATTTTCCAAACCACCAATTTCTGGTTTCTTTGTGCCCAGGAGTTCAGTTCTCAGCTTATCCCTTTCCTTTCACATTTTACTATACTCTGCAAGGAGAAACCAGGCTGCACTTTCCACACTTAGCTCTGAAATCTCCTCAACTAAATATCCAAGCTCATTGCTCTCAAATTATGCCTTCCATCCTAAATCAGAATTCAATTTTGCCAAGTTCTCTACCACTTTAAAACAAGGGTCATCTTTCTTCCAGTTTCCAATAAAATAATCATCATGTCAATCTATGGCCTCATCAGAAGTACCTTTAGCATCCATATTTCTACTAACAGTCTCTTCAAAACAATCTAGGCCTTTTCTATCAAGCACCTCACAATTCTTCCAGTCTCTATTCATGATGCAATTCCAAGCCATTTTCACATTTATGGTATTTGCAATAGCAGCACTCCACTATCCTGGTATCAAAATTTGCTTTCATTTCCTAGGCTGCTTAAAGCAAAATACCATGAAATAGTCTACTTAAACCATGGGAATTTATCCGCTTACAGTTTTGAGGTCAAGAAAATGTCCAAATCAAAGCATCATCAAGGCGATGCTTTCTTGTTGAAGACCCGCTGCCAGCCAGTCTTGGTTCCACTGCCACATGGAAAGGCACCTGGTGGCGGCTGCTGGTCTCTTCCTTCTCTTCCAGTTTCATTGATTTAGCTTCTTGCTTCCATGGCTTTCTCTCTCTGTGTATTCATCCCATTTTTAAAGGTCTCCAGTAATAGGATTAAGTCCCATCATGAATGAGGTGGGTCACACCTTAACTGAAGTAGCCTCATCAGAAGATCCTTCTTACAATGAGTTTACACCCACAGGAATGGATTAGGTTTAAGAATATGTTTTTTTGAGATACATACAGCTTCAAACCACCGTAACGAAGGAGCTTTCCATGTGATGGAGGCAGAGACTTATTGCCAACAAGTCACCACTGGAATGCTACAAACTTCCAGAACAAACTTTGGAGAACGTATGGCCTGCTGATGCCTTGATTTTGGACTTCCAACATCCCAAACTGTGAGACAATAAATTCCTGTTGTTTAAGCCAACCAACTATTTGTCATAGCAGCCCTGGAAATCTAAGATACAGAGTATGTTTTTTCCCATCAATTTACTTTCAACCTATCTCTATTTTTACATTTACAGTGAGCTTTTTCAGATAGCATATAGCTGGGTCTTTCATTTTGCCCAATTTTTGTCAGATTTATCTAACCTGACAATCTGTGACTTAATTAGGGTGGTTATCATTTACATTTAATATAATTATCAGAATGGTTAGGTTTTAAAGTTACATTTGCTCCTTGTTTTCTATTTACCCCATCTGTTCTCTTTTCCTTTTTTCCTCTTTCCCTGCCTTTTTTTGGATTTTTTTCTGTTTCTATTTTATCTCCACTAATGTATTATTAGCTAAGTTTTTTTTTACTGTTTACACTAGGGTTTTACAGCATACATATTTTATTTATTACACTTTACCCTCAGATAACAGTATACTACTTCATGTGTAAGAACATTTTGACAGTGTAAAACCCTTTCCCCTCCTCCCCTTTCTGCTATTGCTGTACATTTTATTTCTATCTATGCAACAAACCTCAAAATACATCATTATTATTGTTTTTGCTTTAAAATAGTCAATTCTAAAAGAAATTTAGGAAATAAGAAAACTTTTTTTTAGTTTTGCTTTGTTTTTAATTTACCTACTTATTTTCCATTAAGAAAACTTTTTTTTAGTTTTGCTTTGTTTTTAATTTACCTACTTATTTTCCATTCTGGACTCTTTGTTCCTTTGTATAGATCCAAACTTCCATCTGGTATCACTTTCCTTCTGCCTGATGAACTATCTTTAACATTTCTTTTAGTACAAGTCTATTAGCAAAACGATTTTTCTCAGATTCTGTCTTATTTTGCCTGAGTTTTGGTGTTTTCACTGGATAGAGATTTCTTTTTGACAGTATTTTTTTCAACTATAAAGATGTCACTTTGTTGTTTTTTGTCTCATATAGTTTCCAACTAAAAATCTTTTCTAATCATCATTATCTTCTGTGGGTTATGTGTCCTTTTTCCTCTGGCTGCTTCTAAGATTTTCTGCTTTGTCAAATTCATTATGATGTACTTGGTATGTTTTCTTTAGATTTATTTTGCTTGGGGTGTAATGAGCTTCATGGATTCGTGGATTTGTGGGTTTATAATTTTCCTTAAAGTTGGAGTTTTTTTGTTTTTTGTTTTTGTCTCCCTTTAACTATTTTTTTGTCTCCCTTTTCCAAACCCCATTATACATACATTGCAATGCTTGATATTGTCCCACAGGTCACTGATGCTTCATTCATTTTTTAAGATTTATTTTCTTTTTTGCTTCCTTTTGGATAATTTCCTTTGCTATATCTTCAAGTTCACTGATCTTCACTTCTGCAGTGTAAACTTTTTCTATTCAGTGTAGTTTTCACTTTGGATATTGTAATTTTCATTGGTTCTTTCATATGTTCCATTTCTCTCCAAATCATGCTCATGTTGTCCCCTACCTTCTTGACCATATGGGTTATTTATAATAGCTGTTCTAATGGTCTTATTGCTGGTTCTGTTATCTGTCATTTCTGGGTCTGTTTCCATTGATTGATTTTTCACCTTATGGTTTATATTTTCCTTTCTCTTTTATGACTGATTTTTAAAATTAGATCCTAGACATTGTGGATTTTACATTGCTTATTGGGGGTTTTGCTGTATCCTTTTAAATAGTATTGAATTTTGTTCTAATCTTCAGTTAAGTTACTTGGAATCAGTTGGATCCTTGTGAGTCCTCCTTTTAAGCTTTGATAGGTTATGGCTAGGGCAGCTTTTATTGGAGGACTAATTTTGCTCCATTCATAATAAAGCGCTCTTCTAAGGATTCTACTGATGTTCTATGTATTATGATGACTTTCCATTCTGGCTGGTGAGAACACAAACTATATCCTCCGTATGAGCTCCAGAATTTTTCTGCTTCCTGCTTTCATGGTTCTTTCCTAAGCCTTGGAAAGATTCCTCTTACAAATGCCTACATCTGTATTCAGCCAAAGACTTGAGGACTCTCTGTAAAACTTCAGAGCTGCCTCCTGGAGCATCTTACTCCTGTTTGGTACTTTGTCCTATAAATTCTAGCTATCTTGGTCTCCTTGATGTCTATCTTAATCCCTTCAATTTGGGGATACTGCTGGACTGTTTGGGTTCCCTTTCCTTGTCCTGTTGCTGGAAACTTCCTCCAGGCAGTGAGCTAGCACAATGATAAGTCTCACCTCATTTGTTTCTCTTCTTTCAGAGTCCATAGCCCACTTTGCCTGATAGGTAATGTCTGAGAACTATTGTATCATATATTTTGTGCATTTTCTAGTTTTCCTTACCATTCCATCTTGGCCAGAAACAAAAATCTCCCATAGGTATAATTTTTAAGGCAGAAAAATGAGGAAATGTATATAGTATTCATTATAGAGGACAAAAAATTGATTTAATATTTACTTCTAGACTCTGATGATACATTTTTATGTGTTCTTTTTGAAATTTACTTTTTTTTTTTAAAGATTTATTTATTATTTATTACATATCCCCCCCCCCCTTTCTGCTTGCTCTTGCTGTGTGTCCATTCTTCTGTGTTTTTCTATGTCTGCTTCTTGTCTCCCCCCGTCCCCGCGGCGACGCGCCGAGTCGGCCCTCCACGGCGGTGGCTCGTTCCGTTCTGAGGGTGGCTCCATTCCGTTTTCACGGGCGGCTCCGCTCCATGTTTTGCGGGCAGCAGTCCTCCATGTTTTT
>PVKH010021445.1:0-14329 GCA_004027955.1 Chaetophractus vellerosus | reverse complement strand
CACTGCCTTTGCACCTCCCTCTCTTTTTTTCCTTAGCTCACCTTTATGATCACTAAGAGAATTTATTTCACCACAGATTCTATTGGTATGAATCTTATAATAGAAAATACATTTAGTTTATGTGGGAGGTTGTGGGAGGTGGGGCATATGGGATTCCCTATATTTTTGTGTAACATTTATGTAATCTAAGTATCTTTAAAATTTAAAAAAAAATATATTTAAAATTAAAAAAAGTATTGGTGACTATGAAAGCAAACTGTAGTAAGGTTTTTACACTTATACATGAAGTGACAAAATTATTTGAAGTTATAGTGCAAGCAAAATGAAGGCAGAAAAAGAGGAAAAAAGGGAAAATGAAAAGATGTGATAAATAGAAAACAAATATCAATATGGAAGGCTTAAACCCAATCATATCAACAATTATAATAAAAGGAAATTGACAAAAATTTCTGATTACAGTATTCCAGCATAAACCTCCTCTTTTAGAGCCTATCATTCCTACTGAAGGCAACTATCAACTCTAGATAAAATAGACAAAGGACCTAAAGATTGGAAAATGAATGAAAGCAGACAGACTGTGGAGAGGTGTCAATATTTGTAGAACCAATAGCCATGGATTTGTATTTCTTGTTTCAATTTGATTTTTTCCTCTCATAGCATTGGCCCAAGCTTTATTTCTCACTCCCAGCTGGGAGTGGTACAGTGACATGGACTTCCAAACCTCCAGTAGAAGCCCCTACTGTTTTCCTGACAAAGAAACTATGGATAAGAGTCCAAGAAGGCTGTAGGGTGAGGGCGAAAATCCTAGAAAGGAGGCAGCACTTTAGAGGAATCCACCATTTCTGAGTATAAGTCCATGTAAGGCTTAGCCTAATTACTGAAGGATGCATGCATGAGATAGACCCAAATTAGCATAGCCAAGATGTAGAGAACTGAATTTTTTTTGGAGCCAGAGCTCACAAGTTGAAAACAATTTATGGTCTGAATTTAACCAGATGGATGGCAAGGTAAAATAAAAACAGCGTTCTCCAGAAGATTATAACAGAATCAAAAGATTATGCTAAATAATATTAAAATATCCAATATACAATACAAATTCACTTAATTTACAAAGAACAAGAAAATGTGGTCCAGCCTCAAGGGAAAAGATGGTCAAAAGTGGCCAACCAAGATGTGTTAGAATTAACATGGACTTTAAAGCAGCTATTATTACTGTGCTCTTTGAGGTAAAAGACAGCAGACTTGAAAGGAATGGAAGTATAGGAATTCTTAACAGAGAAATAGGGATCATAAAAAATTTAAATGGAAATTTTAGAACTGAAAAATACAATCTAAAATTCAGAAAGCATCACTGGATGGCCTCAATAGCAGAATGAAGACAATGGGAAAAAGATTTATTAAACTTGAATATAGATCAATATAAATTATCCAATTAAAAGAAAAGAGAGGGAAGAGATTACAAAACAAACAAACAAACAAACAAACAAACAAAAAACCAGAACCTAGGGACCTATAGGCCAAAATCAAATTGTATAGCATATATGTAATTAGAGAATCAGAGTTCCACAAGGAGAGGATAAAGATATTGGAAGAGAAAACATATTTACACAAGTAAAGACCAAACAGTACTGAAATTTATATCTAGTCATATAATAATCAAACTTCTGTATATCAAAGATGAAGAAAAAATCTTGAAAGCAGGCAGAATAAAACAGCACATTATATAAAGAGGTAAAATTATTCAAATCACCATGGGTTTCTAATCAGAACCCATTAGGGATGAAGATACAGAAGACAACAGAACAACATCTTCTAAGTGTTGAAAGATAAATAAATGTCAAACCAGAACTTTATATCTAGTAAAAATATCCTTTAGTAATGAAGGCAAAATCAAGACATTTGTATCAAAAACAGACCTACCCTACAAGAAATGTTAAAAATTTTTCTAAGGAGAAATATACTAGAAGAAAACTTGGATCTTTAGGAATGAAGGAAGAACATCACAAATGGTAAATCTCTGGGTAAATATAAAAAAATATATATTTTTCCTCTTATTTAAATTAAAACATGCATGACTGTTTAAAACCAATTTACAACGTGGCATTTTCAATGCCTAGTACATATATGCAAAGTTTGTAATAAAAGAAAGCAGGTTAAGAATAAAGGTAACTATAAGATTGTAAATTTTCTACATTTTAGGTAAAGATATATATTAGTTTTAAGTAGTCGGTAAAAAATTAGGTATGTATATTTTAATCCCTACAGCAACCCCTAAAAATACAAGAAACACACTTTAAATATAAGGTACAGATAAGATAAAACTAACTAAATAAAAAAGATATACTGCACAAACATTGCTCTGAAAATTACCAAACATTGCCGAAAGAAATTGAAGACCAAATAACACCTTGTCATGAATTGGCAGACTAAATGGTACTGCGATGACATTTCTTTCCAAATTGATCCATAGATTCAACACACACACACAATCAAACCTCCAGATGATATTTAGTAGAAATTTGCAAGATGATTCTAAAATTTATATGAAAATGAAAAGGACTCAAAGTCCTTTTTGCTTTTTAAAGTAACTTAAAAATAAAGAGCAAAGTTGGAGGACATACCCAAACTGATTTAAGTTATAAAGCTACAGTAATCAAGACAGTTTGGTATTGACAAAAAGAAAGACACATCAATTAATGGAACAGAATAGAGAGTCCACAAATAAACCCATGTGTTCAATGTGTATTTGTAAAGTTACCAAGGCATTTCAATGGGAGAAAAGCAAGTCTTCCACAAATGATGCTAGATCAACTGAATATTCATTTGGAAAAAGTGAAAAATGACCATAATTTGATACCATCACACTAAATTAACTTAAAATGAAACTTAGACCTAAACAGAAAATCTAAAGCTATAAAACATCTAGAAGAAAACTTAAGAAATGAAATATTTTCAAAACTTTGATGTAGACAAAGTTTTCTTAGATGGTCACAGAAACTAATCATAAAAGAATAAATAGCTTGATAAATTGGACTTG
Organism: Chaetophractus vellerosus; assembly: GCA_004027955.1. Taxonomy (NCBI): domain Eukaryota; kingdom Metazoa; phylum Chordata; class Mammalia; order Cingulata; family Chlamyphoridae; genus Chaetophractus; species Chaetophractus vellerosus. The sequence continues at coordinate 11,292 of PVKH010021445.1, read as the reverse complement.
ATCAAAATTTAAACCTCATGCTTATGAATAATATCATTAAGAAAATATGTAGGCAAGCCCTAAACTGGGAGAGGATAAAATATTTGCAATACATTTAGTTGAGAAAGCTTTTGTAACAGGACTATATAAATAACTCTTGCAATTTAACAATAAAATTACAATTCATCTTATAAAAATAGACAAAAATCAAGAGATGCTACATATAAATGACCAATAAATCCATGAGAAAGTGCTCAACGGCACTAGCCATTAGATAAATGGGAATTAAAATCAATGGGATACCACTAAACACTCACTAGAATGACCAAAATAATAAAAGATGTGCAACATTTGGAATTTATCTATGGGTCAGTGTGCAAAATGGCCCAATTTCTTTGAAGAAGGCTTTTCATTTTCTTGTAAAAGTTAAGCATACATGTACCCATTGACCTAGCAATTCTACTACTAATTATATACTCATTAAAAATCAAAACGTGTCCACAAAATGACAAATACAAAATGTTCATAGTAGTTTTAATCACAACCATAAAAACCCAGGAAACAATGCTTATATCCATTAAGCATTGATAAAATATGATCTATTAAAACAAAGAAATTATATTCAGTAGTAAAAAGCAACAAACTAATGCATCTCAAAAATATTATGCTGAGAGGAAGAAACCAGGCACATAATAGTATATTATTCCACTTATATGAAGCCCTAGAACGTGAAAAACTAGGCTATGGGATAAAAATTTCTATGGGATAGAAATTTAAATGTTGCTGCTTCCTGGATATCCAGATTAGACTGGAAACTGGAATAAAGGAACTTTCTGGGATGATGAAAATATTCTATTATCTTGAGACTTGTGTGGTTTTCACAGGTATGTGCAATTGTCAAATTTGACAAAGTGTGTACATAGGATTCGTGCATTTCATAATATATGAATTCTATTTGGAAAAAAATCTCACAAATTTTCTTTATACATTGTAATGGAATTCTAGATGGTGCCATAAGCCTAGAAAATGAAATAGAATGCATAGAAATCGGAATAGATGAAATGAAACCCTCATTCTTTAAAGATAGTTATATTCACAGGAAAATCAAAAGGATCCATAATCATAGTACTAGACTTAATAAGTGACTAGCAAATGGTTGGATATAAACCTAATTTTAAAAAATCAATTGCATTTCTAAATATAAGCAAAAAGAAAATAGAATTTTAAAACTTTTTAGAATGGGTAAAACCAAACATCTGACAATACCAATTGCTGGTGAAGATGTTGATCAAGGACGCTCATTCATTCCTGGCAGAATTAAAAATGGTACAGGCACTTTGAAAGAGTTGCACATATCCCACTAACCTAAACACATCTTTCCATATGATCCAGCTATCAGTCTCCTAGTATTTAACTGATTGAGTTGAAAACTTATACGCATGCAAAAATTTGAACTTGAATGTTTATAGCAGGTCTATATAGAATTGCCAAAAATTGGACATGGCCAAGATATCTCCAATAGGTGAATAGATAAATAAACTGTGGTACAACCTTACCATGGTATATTATTCCTCAATATAAAGAAATGAGCTACCAAGCTGTGAAAAACATGGTGGAACTTTAAATGCATACTGATAAGTGAAAGAATCCAGACTGAAAAGACTGCATTTTATATTATGCTAACTATATGGCATTTTGGAAAAGAAAAAACTATAGAGACAGTAAAAAGATCAGTAGTTGTCAGAGATTCAGGGGGTGAGAGGGGGTGGTTGGCCCGTTGGTTTCTCCTGTTCATTTATTTTTAAAGATTTTCACTTGCTGTCTGCTCTCACTCTCTGTGTCTGTTTGTTGTGTGCTCATCCTTTTAGGAGGCACTGGGAACCAAACCCAGGACCTCCCATGGTGGGAGGGAGGCACCCAATGGCTTGAGCCACCTCTGCTCCTGCTTGTTGTGTCTCTCATTGTGCTTCTTAGTGGTTATTCTTCGTTGAGTCATCTTGTTGCCTCAGCTCAGCACGCCAGCCCATTGCCAGCTCACTGTCTTGCTCGTCTTCTTTTAGGAGGCGCTGGCAACTGAACCTGGGACCTCCTATGTTGTAAGCGGGCACACAATTGCCTGAGTCACATCTGTTTCCCTCTCCTGTTCATTTTTGAAGGATATTTTCACTGGTATAGAATTCTAGGTTGACAGTGATTTTCTTTCAGTCCTTTAAAGATGCAATTCCATGATTTTTAACTGTCTTAATATCACTCTTTTTTTTTGAGTTTTTTAAAAAAAATTATTCAAGTATACCACTCATACACAAACATACTTATATATACTTATATACACAAGAAGTGTATAGTAATAGTTGTGAAATTACAAAACATACAAAACATCATGCAGGGCTCTCATACCTCACCCTACCACTAATACCTTGCATTGTTGTAGACATTTTTAACTAATGATGAAAGAGCATCCTCAAAATATTACCACTAACCAAAGTATTTTCCCCCAATCCACCCTATTATTATGATGATGATGGTGATTTTATATCATTTATACATGAATGTACATAAAAAATAATTGTATAGTGAAAGCTGTGAACTTACAAAGGAAACAAGCCTAACATCATACAGGGGTCCCATATATCAACCCACCATCAACACCTTGCATTGTTGTGAGACATTTGTTACAAATTATGAAAGAATATCATGGAAAATCTTACTACTAACTGTAGTCCATATCTTACATTTGGTGTATTTTCCCCCCAACCCACCACATTATTATTTATTAAGATATGTTTTTATTACAGAAGTTGTGAACTTACAAATCCTTTGAAAATAATCTATCTTTGCTCTCTGGCTGTTTTTAAGGTTTACTTTTGGTCTTTAGCATTCACAGGTTTGACTCTGACATGAATGGATGTACTGTTCTTTTACATTTTTTTTTTAAAGATTTATTTATTTTATTACATATCTCCCCTTCCCCCTGCTGCGGCGATGCGCCGAGAGTGGTCACTGCGCAGGCGCGGCTTTCCCCGCTTGTGGGCGGTCTCTGCGTCCGTTCACGGCCGGCTTTTCAGTTCGCGGGTGGCTGGCTGTGCTCCATCCGCGGGCGACCTGCCCTGCCCGTGGCGGCTCTTGCCATGTCCGTGGCAGCTTTTTGCCCTGCCCACGGCGGCTCCGGCCCACCCATGGCGGCTTGCCATTCTCAAGGCGGTCTGCCCGCTAGGAGAGGTCCCCGGGAATCGAACCCGGGGCCTCCCATGTGGTATGCCGGCGCCCTATCCACTGGGCTATCGAGCCGGCCCTGTTCTTTTACATTTATCCTACTTTGAATTGGCTGAACTTCTTAAATCTGTGGGCTTCTTTATCAAGTTACTGAAATTCTTGACGTTATGGGTTCATTTCACCAGTCTTGGAAGTTTCTAGACACATTCTCCTTGAATATTGCTCCTCACCCTTTCTCTGCACCTATTGGATCACATGTAATATGTGTGTGTGTGTGTGTGTGTGTATGCACATGTCTTATTTTGTATGAATTCTATTGACTGATATACTAAGTCTTCTTTACTGTTTTCAATCAGCTCTTATATCTATCCACAGAGTTTTCCTTGTTGGTTTTCTTTTGTTTTATATCAGGTTTATTGATGTTCAATTTACATTAACTCATCAATTTTAAGTTTAGATGAGACATGCAAATGTATATAGTCATATAATCATTAGAAATTTCATTAATTACCAGTATTTAGAATATTTCTACCACCCCAATATGTTTTTGCTTGACTTCCACATAGCTACTGGCAAACGCTGATCTGTTTATTATCGCTATTGTTTTATCATTTTTAAATGATATGTGTGCAGTTTTTGGTCTGGCATCTTTCACTTAGTAGAATACTTTTTAGATTTACAGGTCATACTTTGTACAAGCCATGATTTGTTCCTCTTCATTTGAGTGATATTATATTGTATGGATGTATCAAAAGTTGTTTATCCACTCACCAGCTCATAGTTATCTAGGCTTTTTCCACTTTGGGACAATTATGAATAAAGCTGATATTAATATAGGTCATTATGTGGACCTATATTTTCTTTTTCTTGAGTAAATACCTAGGAGTGAAATTACTGGTCCTTTGGTACATATATGTTTTACTCTTCTTATTAAGTTGTCCTATTTTTACAAAATGTCTGTATCATTTTCAATTACATTCAGGATTGCATAAGAATTCCAGTTGTACCACATGTTCTCTGATGCTTGGTATTGTCTTTTAATTTTAGAAATTCAAGGGATATGTAGTGGTATCTCTTTATCAGATTAATTTACATTTTTTGCATCATTTTATGTGCTTATTGGCCATTCATACGTTATTTATTATGAAATCTTTGTTCGAATATTCTGCCCATTTTATTTTACTGGGTTGCTTGTCAAAGTATTTTTGTAAATTGTAAAAGAATTTTGTGTATATCTGGAGGAAAGTCCCTCATCAAATTTGAGGCTTGCTCCATTTCTCACCTGTCTTATGAAAGCGAAATATTTTAATTTCAATGGCATTTATAATTATCTATCTTTCTATCTATCTTCATCATCATCTATCTATTTATCTAATTATCCATCATCATCTATCATCTTCTTTTATGCTTTGTCTTTTTGGTAGTCTAGTTTAGTGTTGTTTAATCCAAGGTCATAAATATTTTTCTTCCAGAAATTTATAATATTAGGTTTTCCATTTAGGTCTATGATCCATGTGTATACATAGTGGGAGGTTTGCATTGAGATTTTGTTTTTAATTTTTGTAAGTATATGTCTAATTAATCCAGTGATATTTGTTGAAAGACTATCTTCTCCCCATTGGATTATCTGACATCTTTGTCAAAGATCATTTATAGGTATGTATATATATATATATATATATATATATATACTGTCTTGATAATTGCTGCTATATATTCATTCTAGAAATCACATAGTCTAAATCCTTCAATTTAGTTCTTTTTCAAAATCATTTTGCTGCTTCAGGTCTTTACATTTCCATATAATTTAAAATCACATTACAATTTCTCCAAAAAAATCCTTCTGACACTTTCATATTGATTTCAATTAATCTATTATTAGTTCGAGGGGAATGTCATCTTAATAATATGGAATTGCCTGCTTTATAAACATGGCATGGCTCTTCCTTTAAATTTTCTTTGATTTCTACCAGCAATGTTTTATGATTTTAATGCATTTAACTTGCACACATTTTGTTAAATGTATCCCTAAGTACTTTGTAATTTTGATTCTATTTTAAATAATATTTAGAAAATTATTCTTTCAAATGTTTGTTTTATCTTCTCTTTTTAAATTTTTTTTGCTGATAATTCTGGTTAAAGATTTGTCTTTTTTTCTTTCTGTTTCAAATGCCATCTTTGGTTTCATGAATTTTCTCTATTATTTTTCTGCTTCCTACATTTGTTGCTTTCTTGCTTCTGTTTATTTTATGACTAATTTCTTATTCATTTTCTAGTTTGATAAGGGGTTGCTTAGATTATTGATTTGAGAACTAAAATAAAAGTTTGTTATTCTATAAATTTTCCTCCAGGCATTCCTTTGGCTGATTGCTCCCTAAAGCTGAGCTTTCCCAGCCTCCCCAGCAAATGCAGCCCTTCAGCTAACTGTCCTCTGCAGTCCCGAGCAATATCAGAATCTTTAAGTCTCCACCGTCAGTGCCCCTGTCAGAGGTAGATTCAAACAATGGCTGCTGCTGCCTTTGTCTGGGATGGGTTGAAACAATGGCTGCCCTCAGAGACAGGTACCCAACCATCCGAATTCCCTAATCAAAGGCCATGGTCAGTGACTGGCTGTGCACACCCCTGTTAGTCGGAAGAGGATTTTGTGCCCCTGTCTCCCACAGGAAGCTACCAGAGGCTGGATCCCATGGCAGCCTGCTGTGAGGGTGGGGAGATGGGCACTGGTAACCATCTGCCAAGAGAAAAATTTACTCTTCTTTACCCTAATTTATCAGCCTCTTCCTCCTGCTACTCCTTCCATGCTGTACAGTGGTCTTCTGGCATCAGGAGTTTCAAAATAGTCGTTTTGTCCAATTCATGCCTGTTTAGTAGCTGTTTTGGTGGATGGACAGAGTCCTGGAGCTGCCTACTCTGCCATCTTCCCACAATCCCAATCCCTCTAAATGACTTTTAAAAACCTACATAATTTAAAGCCACAACTTTATGGACAGAAGAGTGAGGATATAATTTAATACTCTTTTGGAAGATGATAGACTTTTTAAACGACAATTGCTTGCTTTATATGTTTAAAAGATTTTGTATGGGCCATTGTTTTGATGGAGTTCTGGCTATGGATTTGTCACTGTATTACAGATATGATTATAGTACTGCCAAGATATTTGATGTTATACTCAAAAACAATCTGCACACTTAATAATAGTTTCCTGCTTTTTAATTTAGTTTTGCATATATAAATCTTCCTCATATTTATCTGTGTGAACTTATGCTACACAGTTAAGTAAAATGAAAAGAGGTACAGTATCTGTCATCTTAACCAGGTTAAATTGTAAAGGTTTAATATATTGGCAATATTAATTAACTAATATTGAATAGAGTAGGGGTATTGATACAATTTATAAAAAACAAATTTTTCAGTTGAATTTTAATAATCATTTACTATTGCAGAGAAATGTTTGAAATCTCAAAGAAAAAAATGCTTTGTGCTCTTCTCTTTCAAGTTTAATGAAGCAACTTACTTTAATTCTGAGTGCAGGATTTCATGTTGAATTTGAATTTTTGACAATATTAAGTTATTTGGCTTTTATTATTTTATTTTAATGCTCACCATATTCTGCTTGAAAATAAAGGGAAAGTTAACAAAAGTATTTTGCAAGATGTTAATGCTTAAAACACACCTAGGGCTTAGATGAAATCCAATGCAAATAATTATCTTTGTTCTTCGTATTTTTATTTATAGCACATCCCTTTTATCTGCTGTACTCTTTGAAGTATGTTTGATATTGTGAGCCTGATCAAATGTGTCACACATATTCATTTCATAAATTTTCTATCTTTAACTAATAATCATTTGTTGTTATAAGGGTTATCATTCCCTTCAGAATAAATATCTAAACAAAGCAAATGTTAGACACTCTGAACTCCATAATAAAATAAGGAAGATTGTGTCTATTTTATTCATAATTCTACCATAGCACCTGACTCATAGTATACACCCAGTAAATATTTGTTGAATGAGTAAATGAACTATAAATTTAATTTGTGTTAAGTGATAAAATGATCTGTAATAAGATAACATGCTATTTGTTTGCTTGCTCTTGTCTTACCAATAGTTATACTGTATTAGTTAAGAATTACTCAATTTCAAGCAATGGAAACAAATGCCAGGTATCATGAGATTTAAAAAAAAAAAACATTCCAGTGTCAATTTTGATCAGTTTGTTATTCTAAGAATGCATCCATTTTATCTAAATTTTCAATCTTCTTGGCATAAATTGTCTATAATATTTTTAGGTTGCTTTTAATATTTGTTGTTTTATCTTCTGAGGTTGATTATTTTGGCCTTCTTTTTCTTTCCATCTGTCTACCAAGGGATAGCTTTCTTTTATTTGTTGTTGTTTAGTCTTTTTCTGAGAAATAGCTTCTGGAGTTGATCTTGTCTTTTATACATTTTCTTTTCTATTTCACAATTTTTGCTCTTATCTCTTTTTCCTGTTTACTTTGTGTTTAATTTATTTTTTATAAAAACTTCTTGAATTGGATAGTTAAATAATTGGTATTTAGTGATTTTCTTTTATGAAATAAATGTTTATAGGTTATAAGTTTAGACTAATAGACTATGAATTTATTTCTCACCTGAGCATTAGCTATATCACATGAGTTTTGGTATGTCATTTTCATATCATTATCATTTTTTAAAAATTTCCATTGTTTCTTTTTATGAACCATGGGTTGATTGGAACTCTATTGCTACTATGCTTCTTTTTATTAATTTTTTAATTCATTCCACTGTGGTAAAAAAAAAGCTTTTCATGATTCCATATTTTTCATATTTGTTGAGACCTACCATTTTACCCAATAGATGATCAATTTTAGCAAATGTTTCTTATGCAATTTAAAATTGCAGTTGTTGGGTGAAATGCTCTCTGCATGTCAGGTCAAATGTGCTACTTGTTTTGGTTGACTCATCTGATATGCAGCACCTATTTTATTTTCTTATCTAGTTTGACAATCTTTGTCTTTTAAAAAACAAAGTTTCTTCATATAAATGTTATATCTGATATGTCTAGGTTTGACATAGGATTATTTTTTCTCTTCGTTTCATGTCTTCTGTATATCTTTGCTTCACCACTCTTGCCTTCTTTTAGAACAATTATTTTTATAATTCCATGATCTTCTTTATTAATCATACCTTCTTTACTCTTCTCTTACTGACTGTCCTAGTGTTTATAATATATCTTAGACTTATTAAAATATAATACAATTTAATACTTATATCAGTTCACAACAAATGTAAGGACTTCAGACTTGGTTAATCCATTTACTTCCATTTGATTTTTCTGCTAATGTTTATTACAGTTCAAAGAATTGTGAAATCAGCATTCTCTTAGATTTACCCATATATTTCCCCTCTAAGTTCTTTTCATGCTTTTCTTACATTTTCATGACTCCATCTCAGTCATTTTCTTCCAGCCTGAAGAATTTCTGGTTTTAGTTCTTTTGGTGGTAATCTGCTGGTGATGAATTATGTTTCTCTCTCTCTTTTTCTTCCTATTTCTCAGAAAGTGTTTTTATTTCAGCCCCATTTATGAGAGTTATTATTATTTTATTTTGGTTGGAGGATTCTAGATAGACAATTTATTTCAGTATATTGAAGATACTTCTGTTGAGAAATCAGCTACCACTCTTGGTACTGATCTTTTGAAAGCAATAGGTCTTTTCTTCTGGCTGCTTTTATGTTAATTTGTTCAACTTTAATTTTCATCAGTTTTAGATTGGTATGCCTAGGTGTGGTTTTCTTTGTGTTGTTCTTGCTTGGAATTTGTTTTACTTCCTAAATCTGTATGCTGACACAATTTATCTGTTTTTAAAATTCTCAAATAATTCTTTTGATGATTTATATTTCTTTTCATTTTGTGAGATCTAATTACATGTATGTTAGATCTGTTTTCCATATTCAACTTCTCTCTTATGATTGTTTTGTATTTTTCATCTATTGATCACTCTGTGTTTTCCATCCATAATTGACCTATTTTCAAATTCATCACTCCTCCTGTTTTGTTCAGTTTATTTTTATACCATTTATTGAATTCTTCATTTCAATTATATTTTTCAGGTCTAAAATATCCATTTGATTATTTTTATCTTAGATTTTCTTCTCTGTTAAAATTTTCCATCTTGTCATTTAATTAGTTGGACATGCTAATCTTTATCTGATAACTCCAAAATCAGCATGTTATTGGCCTCTTTTTTTCTCTTTCACTTAGCAGTTTTTTTTTACCTTCTCCATACCAAGTGTTTTGACTAAATGCTAAATATTTTAAATGAAATAAGAGAGATAATTTAAGGCAAGGATGATGTCATTTTCCTCTAAAGATATTTTACTGTAGTCTGTTACTTCACCAGTTTTCTCATTCTTGGTGGGTTCTAAACTCTGAATTTTGTAGTCCTAGCTCTGCGAGATGAAAGAAAGCTCAGCTTAGCTTCTTAGCCGCTTGGTAGCTCTTCCTTTCATCTTCCTATCTACTTTACAACTGCTTTCAAATTGGCATCTTCTTCAAGTGAAAATGGGGCCAAATATTGGACCCAACTCCTGGTATTCCCTATTTTTTGTAATCACCCCTTCTCGAGTTTTTCTGACATCGGTTGTTCTCTTCAGACTTTAACCATATATTTTCTGTTTTGAAAACTTTTTAATTTCTGTTTCTTAGTGGGATAGTTGATCTGCAACAACCATCAACAAACTGTGTGTGTGTATGTTGTGTTTGGGAACAGTTTTAGATTTACAGAAAAATTATAAGAATATCACAGTTTCCATTAACTCGGCACCCAGTTCCCTTTATTATTAACATCTTACATTGATATGGTATATTTTTTATATTTTATGAACCAATATTGATACATTATTGACTAAATTCCATTCAGACATCCTCAGTTTATAAAGATTACACTGTTTTACATTTTCTTCCAACAGAGTTATTTTTTAAAATTTAATTTCTTATTTATTTATTATTTTTTAAGAGGTGCCAGGGATTGAACCTGGGATGTAGGTTTATCAGAGTAATCTACTAAAAAGTTAACTTTTTCCCCCACCCTTTCATACTGTATTCTTTGGATACAAGTCATTATGCATAGCCAAACTTAAAGGATGGGGAGTTATGTTCTAACTCTTTGAGTGTAGATTATTTATAAAAATTTGGAATTTCACACACAGGAAATTTGTTTTTCTCCCTCATTTATTAATTTACTCAATAAGTTATTAATATCAGTATGAACTTTTATACTTTTGGATATAATCCAATACTATTTTACTCTTTTTTTTCTAAGATATTTCTAAGTTTTGCCATTGGAAGCTTCATTGATTTTCTCCATTTCCCCCCCCCCCCCTGTTTTCAATTTCATTGATTTCTGCTGTAATGTTTATTAGGTCTTTTCTTTTGATTGCTTTAAGCTTGATCTGCTCTTCTTTCTCTAGTTTCCTAATGTGGAAGCATAGATGATTGATTCTTGATCTGTCTTCTTTTTAGTACATCCATTTAATGCTGTAATTTCCCTTTAAGTACTCCTTTCATGGCATCTCACAATTTTTGATAAGTTGTAATTTCATTTTCATTTGGTGCAAAGTATTTTTAAATTTCCTTTGAAACATTGCTTCATTTCATGTATTATTTAGAAGTGTGTCATAAGCATTTCAAATCCATATCTCATCATTTAAATTCAGTGTCATATCTGGTTCTGATTCTGACATTTGCTTAGTCTTGTCAGACTGTGTTTTTTCTTGCCTTTTATTGTGCTTTGTAGTTTGTTTTGCTGAAAGTCATACATCAAACAATAGGAAACGAGATAATTGCCCCTTTACTATTCAATCTGGCTACAAGTTGCACTGTGTTTAATATTTGCTGTAGGGCCCGGCTAGATAGCTCAGTGGATAAAGAGCTCGCTGGGAAACCACATGGGAGGCCCTGGGTTCAGTTCCCGGGGACCTCTCCTAGCGGGCAGACCGCCTTGAGAATGGCAAGCCGCCATGGGCCGGCCGGAGCCGCCGTGGGCAGGGCAAAAAGCTGCCACGGACAGGCAAAAGCCGCCACGGGCAGGGCAGGTCGC
>PVKH010021444.1:0-14335 GCA_004027955.1 Chaetophractus vellerosus | reverse complement strand
CTTTCCTCTACTAGCCCAACATCAGAGATCCTGGCAAAAGTGAGTGTGCCTTCAGGCTTGCCTGGACAGTGCTTACTGGTCTGGAAAGGAGAAATCAGCCTGTGTGTTTACCATCGCTCCTCAGCCCAGAGGGGAACAGGCTTCTTGTGGCTCCTTAGTAGAAGGCACTTCCTCAGGAACTATACACTTCTGCTGACCATACTTTGATGTGGTTTGATGGTTTTAAAAAGTACAATCCACAAACCAAAACAACCCTCTTTCCCTACCACATTTTCCATTCTACATTTTTTCTGGAATATTTACCAGAGAGACAGTACCTTTTCTAGCCCTTGTTTCTGAAAGAGGCCACAATTAAGATCCATCTAGGGGGCTGGCTGTAGCCCAGTGGATAGGGCGCCGGTTCACCACTTGGAAGGCCCCGGGTTCAGTTCCCGGGGCCTCTCCGAGCGGGCAGACCTCCTTGAGAGGGCAAGCCGCCGTGGGCAGGGCATAGCCGCCATGGGCAGGGCAAAAAGCCGCCACGGGCAGGGCAAGTTGCCCACAAACAGAGCAGAGCCACCCACGAGCAGAGCAGAGCCGCCCGCAAGCGGGGCAAGCCGCCTGCATGGTGAGCTGACTTGGCGCATCGCCGCAATGGGGGAAGACAAAGCAGACACAGAAGAACGCAAAAATGAACACAGCAAGAACAGGCAGAAAGGGGGAGATATGTAACAACAACAACAAAAAAAGATCCATCTACAGGGTATTCCTTGTTTCATTAGCAAAATGTTCATAAACAGGAATTTGTTCTTAGCACATAGCTGGACTTTTATGTTTACTCTGGAGGAAAAAGAAGCCTCTTCTCTGTCCAAATGTCAGGCATACAAACGCTGTATTGGTTCTTTCTCTGGCTCTTTTAAACACCCATCCCATCCTGTTCTCTATCCTTCTAAGTACATGCACTTAAAACACATGGCATCTCTTTGATTTTGAAGGTATAAAATACCTTATAAATGAACCCTGTAATGCACATGACTGGTGAGTGATAAGATGTGTGAGCAGACGGAGTTGGTTCCAAGCAGTTACTTCTAAGGTGGATTAAACACTTTAGCTCTTGCCTGAGCTGTAACTGTCGACCATGTCTCTACCCCTGGGTGCTCTATGCAAAGAAGCTGAGCCCTATGGAAATGACTCTAAATTTGAAGTTAAGACCTGGGTTTGAGTGTGGGCTTTTTACTTACAGGCTGGGTGATTTTAGACCACTTATACCAACCCTGCCTGGCTCATAGGGGTGTTGTGAGGATTCAAATCAAAACCAGGGTACTGTATGTGAAATTGCATTGTGAAGTGAAGCTCTCCACAGTTTTTCAATAAGTGTTTTTTGTTTTGTTTTACTTTCTAAAGTGTAATTCTTTTAATACATAATAAAATAACATTGTTCCAAAACCAAAATATAGAAAGGTATATAGAGAGGAATCTGCTTTCATGTGTCACAATCCACTCTGTTTCCCTCCTCCTTTTCAAGTTACCGTTTTCTTAGTCTCTGATGTATCTTTCCAGTGTTTTTTAGAGCAACATATAACATATAGATATTATTTTCCCCTTTTCTTACACCAAAGGTAACATCCCTGCACACTGCTCTGTACGTTGCTCTCACTTCACTTGTCTGAGAGGCATTTGCATATCAGCATGTGTGCATATCAGTACAGCTTCATTATCTTCCATTGTCTGGATGTACCATAGTTTATTTAACTAGTGCCCTACTAATGGAACTTGGGTTGTTTACAAACAATATTATAGTGAGTTAATCTGTGTACAGTGGTTAGAACAGTGCCTGGCACATAATAAGTGCTGTATAAGTGTTAGTTATTGTTGTGCATAAATACATATTGTAGATATACAAATACAGTATATATGTAGGACAAAGTCCCAGAAATGGCTCTGCTTTCCTTTCTGGAAGCCTTTTTTCAACTTTAAGCAACGCCGTTGAATGAAAAGGGAATGGCATTTGTAATTTTTCTAGCTCTTGCCAAATTGCATTCCATAGGAGTTGCATTATTTTGCACATTTGCAACATACTCTATACAAATTTAAGATATTAGGGCATGCTTCACACAATGGGTGCCTTAAAAAGTGGTTGACAGATAATCTCTACTTAATTATCTATTGAAATTGTCTCTGATTAGAGTTGGGGGACTAGACCATGCCAAGGCTTAAGTGGGGTTTTTCATTAAGTCTATGTTTCTAATGTTTCCTTACCACTTATTTATTTTTCATTATAGTAGCAAAAAAATGATGCTAAGCATACACCAGTTAAAAATTGTAAAGGAAGATTGATAGATTTGACTTCATAAATTTTTTTAAAAATTAATAGACTATAAAACATCATAAACTATATTAAAAGGCAAGTTACATAATAGGAAAACATGTTTTTAGCCAATCTAGGCATATAGTACACTGTTAGAAAATTACAGATGAAATTGAGTAAACACTGCAATAGAAAATGGGCAGGTTACAAAAGAAAACTGTAAATTACAAGCAAACTCATAAAAAGGGGGGGGGGCTCAAATTAGACCCCAAAAGAAGGTTTGAAATTTTATATTCTGAGTAATGATGAGGGTATAAGGAAATTAAATAATTAAGGGTGTGTGCAAAAATTTAGTTACAAAAATGTTTACCAAAGTGTTGTTGCTAAGCATGAAGAAACAATCCAGATTCCAACAATAGGGGGATTGGTTAAATACGTTTAGTCATGCTTATTAGCAGTTAAAATTTGTGATGTAGATAGATGTATTTTTTTAATCTATATGGAAAAGATTAATTGGAAAAGTAGCATTAATGATGTCTCTCTTTTTTTAAATGTATAGAGTCTACATATAGAAACTTCATCAAAGGATTTACGTAAAATCATAACAGGGCTTATCCCAAGGTGGTGGGATTGCAGGCAGTTTAAAAATTTGTATTTATTTTCTTCTTTTTTATTTTCTTTTTATTTTTTATTTTATTTTATTTTTTTTTATTTGAGAAGCTGCGAGTTAAAACAATCATGCATGCTATATAGGATTCCCATACATCGCTCTACCACTAACACCTTCCTTATATTGTTGTGACACATTTGTTACAAATAATGAAACAACATTGTCATAATTTTACTGCTATCTATAGTCCATAGTTTATTCTTTCCTTTTTTTTGTTTTTCCATGTTTCCAAAATTTTCTATACCATGCATGAATTATTTGGGTAATTTTTAATTAGTCAAAAAGCAATATAACTTTTCTGAAAGTGGGGTGAGGGGGCAGGGAAACACTGTACCCCATGGCATAAAACTATCATTTTGTTATTTCTTTTCATGTTCTTTTTAACTTGTGTGCTTATTTTTACTATAGTTATTATAGAGTATATACCATTTTTATATTTTTTTCTTTTTTCACTTAAACTTTTGTCCATGTTGCTACATAGTCTTCCTGATTTCATTTTAAATACCTAATTAATGTTCTGTTAGGTATTCCTTGCTATTAGAGAAAAATGCCAGTGAGGTTTTGCTTCCCTTTTGGGGAGCCTTCCTTCAACCTTATGTTATTGCCATCAGAGAAAGATTGGCAGTGACCTAATGAGGCCTCAGTAGTCTGGCTTTGTTAGGACCCTGTTTCCAGACAGATCTACAAGAGCAGAACAGACTGCTTGACTTTTGTCACAACTTTTTAAAAAATAATCAAAAAGTAATTAACCACAAAATAATTTGTCAGTAAGGTGAAATACTTCATACAACAAAGATTACAAAAAATGTAAAATACTTCTAACACATAAGTGGGAATATGTTTGTCGCCTTAATCTAGTCTGAGAGGTTTAAATCTTAGGTCTCTGGTAGGATTTCAGAAAACTGTTTTCTCAGGTAAAGGTCTTCCTTCTCTTAAACTAACCCATTCAAAGCCATTCTGTTTCTGAGTGAATTTGGCCTAACCATGATAGACCTATTTCCACAGCAGTTTTCCTTTTACTGAGACTACCCTTTTTCTTACAAAATATAAACACATTGCCAGTTTCTTAAAGGGACTCTTTACTTATTTTATTTCTTTCTCATTGCGTGCAAACAAGACATTCATGTTTAAGCAAAATTTAATTTCACCTTAGATCCTAAAGCTGACTATCTTTATCCATTTATCTGTTGTCCCAGTTTTGCTTTGTTTTGTTTTCCCTTTTCCTTGGGCAATGCCTTTCTCTAATGGCCAGAGTCCTTAAGGGCTAGGAGCTGCAACTTTCCTCACATGAAAATGGCCACATTCATCCTGCCTGCAGGGATGCGTTGCTGCTCTCTTACACAGCACTCCCTCAGTGTCAGACACACTGATCCTAATCACAGTCAAACTCCAAGACACACAGTGGCAGCAGTAACAGCAGCCACAAGTTCATTATCTGCTCAGGGTGCAATTACTTGGCTGCCACCTAGACTGTGAGGTTTTTGTGGGTCGCAAAGAACTCATATCCTGAAGAGAGAGACTAATCAAGGCAGGTCCTCTTGACAGGACTTTGAAAGGGTGGATGACAATTGATAGGAATTTTAATTTGTGAGGACTTAATCTGATCTCCTGCTTTTGGAACAAGATAGTGTAGATGTACTTGTTGTCCATTTTCTCTGGGCATTCTTTGAAGATTCATTTGATTGTGTGATGATAGTATTGTTATAAGAACACAGAACTTTATTACATGACTCTGCCTCTGTCCTTCACCTGCCTCACTGCCCAGAGATGCTCTGAAGATTTATTCAGCCTACATTATGGTCAGGGGAAGATGACTAATGTCTCAATGGTGTGGTGTCTAGTAGTCTGGTCTCCTGTTTGCTGAAAGCTCCTTTTTGGGAAGGCAGACACTGAGTTTCTCAGGAAGTACCTACTTAGGATGCAGCCAAAAAAAAAATGGTTCTAGGTGGCCCTTGAGCTGATAAATCTTTGGATACTAGAAGTTAGTGACACTAGTATAAGGTGACAGTCAGGGCCAGGCCCTGACTGACTGACACAAGCAAAGCCAGAGACTTTGGAGTATATAATCAAGACAGAAACCAGACATAGGATAGCCTATGAAATTTGTCTTGCTCTCCTTCCCAGTATTTCATATTGAGAAAAAGAGTACTGGATCAGGAAATTGGCTTATCAGGGGAGAAGAGAGGCATATTTCCTGACCCAACTTGAGCACTTTTTGAGAGCCTTTTCTTTTGAGGGTAAAACATGCTAGGTGAATTCTTTGACTTCTCTCCAAGGTGAAAAACAGAATTGGGCATGGATGACCTCACCAAAGTAATTAATTGTGTTTTCAGGTTAAATAATGTCCTCTCTCACACCATGTAAGCTTAACAAAATTAGACCTATCACCAAGTTATCTTTTAATCATTTAAATCAGTCTTGCCTTTGATGCAGCAGTTCTCAACATGTGGCCTGAGGACCCCTGCTGGTCCCTGGGATCCTTTTAGGACATCGTGAGGTCTTCCCTTTTCCAATAACATAACTATGTGAGGCTGATTTTCTTCATCTGCTTCCAAAACATCATATTGGAACAAATTGAACATAGAACCAGATACAAGAATTCAGCAATCTCCTCTTCATGAAGCCAGACATTAAGGTGTAAAACATTGTAAACATGTAAAACATTGTCACTTTTCTAACTGATTTTTTTTAGGAAAGTTATTTTTCCCTAAAAATATATTACTTGCATTCATTTTGTTGTTTTTAAGTAAATTGATAAATATTTTAATTTTTCCATTTTTGTTTCTAACATGGTAAATATCAGTAGATATAAACAACCACATAAACAACTTTTGGGGGTCCTCAATTTTAAGGGTGAAAGGGATCCTGAGCCCAAAAAGTGAGAACCCTCTTTTTCTTGGTCGTATGTAGTGGGACATCATAGATCAAAGACCTAGATTCTTGCAAACACTTGTGGAGAAAAATGATTCTGGAATTTTTTGGCCCGTGGCTTATTTAACAATACTTACATCCCAAGGACTCTTGGAAGAATCAAATCAATGATGATCTAAACTGTCTAATATATAGCAGGTGCCAAATATGGGAAGCCCTACCTACTGGAGAGGTCTACAGATCTGAGGGCCTTACTGAGAGAGGCAGGTTGTCTCTTCGAGTTCTGTCTGATGAGGAGAGCAAGGATTATGTGATCATTTGACTCACACAGTATCGTCTAACAATAAGTGGGTACCTGTGATGAATGTTGAAAAGGCCCCATGAAGATTCCCTTAGAACCTTAACTGGTTGTTCTAGGAAACTGCAGTAGAGAAGAGCCAGTGATGCTGAGAGGGTGGGTTGGGTAAGAATGGAGCCCTTCTGACCTTAGAGATTGATACCCTAGGTATGACTGAATGAATAAGAAGCTTTTTCCATCTACCTTGTAGCAAACAGGTCATCCACTTGCCTTCACAAAGGCTGCCTGGGCAGTGGAGCAGCACAGGATCTGATGTCAGCCTTAGATCCAAAGACCAGTCCTAAATCTCATCTGTGTGACATGGCCACATCTCTTAGTTATTCTGGGCCTCAGATTTCTAGTTGGTAAAAATATAGCCAGGTCTATCCTGTTTCACACAATTGCTGTTAAGACTCAGATTAGGTGAGATTGTAGATGGGAAAACTGAAAAACATACAAATATTAGTTTTGTAAAATCTTCATTATAGCATAAATAGTTTCTGCTCTTTGCCCCTTGTTCTCTGAACTCATGAGGCTTCTGTTCTTTTCTCCAGGTTACCTGTGCATGACAGATGAGTGGTTCTCTGAGTATGTCTACGAGGTGGTGGTGGACAGGAAGCATGTTCCTGAAGAGGTGCTAGCTGTGTTAGAGCAGGAACCCATTGTCCTACCAGCCTGGGACCCCATGGGCTCCTTGGCCGAGTGATATTGCCTCCAGTTCTTTCCTCCTCCTGTATGACCTGAAGTAGCTGCAAAGGACAGATCCAGGGACTGAAGCCAAAGTTACGCAGGTGACTGTGTATTCTCACAGAACACAGTCAAACTCTGGGTTTTTTAATCTCCTCCAGGAACCTCTTTGGGGAAATGTGCTTTGTGCTGAAACAAAATATTCTTAAAGGAACAAAAAAGAGAAAGATCAGATCATATTCTTACTCTCCTCATTACTCTTCACTCTCATTTCCAACAGCTCAGGATCTCTTAGCATTTTAATCAAATGTAATTGTTTGTCTTAACTCTGTCAAAAAAAAAATTGGTTCGGTGTCTGTGTTTCAGTAAGACAGGCAAAGATGAGCAATTGAGGTGAATGGAGAGAAAATGGACCTCATGCTCCTTGTTCCTAGAGTAGAGTGGGCGGGGGAGGGGATTACCCTACGATTTGAGCTTTGACAACTGCATGCTGCCTAACAGTGTTGCTGTCCTTCCTACATGGCAGCCACTGAATTGAATTTTGTCTAAGGTAATTTTATGTGACTCTAATAGCACAAGCAAGGGAAGTAGATCAAGTCTGACATGATTCCTTCCCATTCTCCTGCACTGTGGGGAAACACAGCTCTACTTGAGTCAGTTTTAAGTAGAGGCTTAGAGAAAGTTGGGCGAGAGAACGAACAACCAAAAACCTTATCATGATCTGAATTATAAACACTAGGGGGAGCTCTAGCCATGTGGTTTAACTTCTGCCTCTGTAGTATGGGGTTGGGGGGCAGGAAAAGGTGATATCCATTCTTTCTGACAACTAGATGGTGCTGAGAAGCTTTTGAATAAAACACTTTGCTAAATGAGAGTAAGTTGGCTTATTTGATCTGTCAAAGAAGTGTTAGTATAGCTAACACTTTGTATAGCTACAAAGAAAGTAACCACATGCTGACTCATGCCTTCAAAGCAAAAAAAAAAAAAAAAACAGTAAAAAAAACAACAAACCAGCAAGATGGCTCAGGGCTTCCCTGCTTCAGCTTCTCTGCAGAATATATGATCCTTCTCAGCCTGTGTTGGTCCTTGCTGCCTTCTGCAGTGGGCTTCCAAGCACTATATTTAAGAGGGCTTATGCCCCTGCCACTTATTCTTCCACCCAGTGTTATAACTTCAAATCCAGGGACCCTGTGGGGTGGTAAGTGAGGCTCACTTGGGTCCAGCCTCAGAATGGGCTGGTGAGCATGTATTTTATCGAGACTGAGTCTCCCTTTCATGGAAAGCAAATAGAGTGTCCTAAACAACATTATAACCATGGACTGACCCCCACGATTCTGGGTCTCCAAAAATCTATTCAATTCTGGCAGGGGATGTTGTCTCTTATAGCACTTACCAAGATAATATCAGATAAAGGCATAAGCTTTAACCAAAGTCTTTACAATATTCCAGTAATTCTGTCCCAAGAGAATAAATACATCCATTTCTAGACACATCATGGTGAACCTGCAGAACAGATATTAAAAGAATCTAGGAGGGGGCGGCTGTAGCTCAATTGGTAGGGCGCCGGTTTACCACATGGGAGGCCCCGGGTTCAGTTCCCGGGGCCGCCTTGAGAAGGCAAGCCGCCATGGCAGGACAAGCCGCCTGTGAGCAGGCAAGGCCGCCGCCCGGTGAGCTGACTTGGCGGGTCGCCATAACAGGGAAAACAAGCAGACTCAGAAGAACGCAAAAATCAACACAACAAGAACAAGCAGAAGGGGGGGGAAATATATAATAAAATAAAATCTTAAAAATTAAAAAAAAAGAACAAGCAGAAAGGGGGGATATATAATAAAAATAAATAAATAAATAAATAAATAAATAAAATAAAAATATCTAGAAAGAAAAGACAAATTACCTCCAAAGTAAAGACAATTAGATTAGTAGCTTAACTTTTCATCAGCAGTTATGTAAGCCAGAAGACAATAAGATATATCTTCAAAGTGCTATAAGAAATTAACTATGAACCTAGAATTCTATATTCAATGAAACTGTCATTTAAGGACAAGGGGGAAATTAAGACACTTTCAAGCAAAACCTGAGTTTGCCCCTAACAGAAGGAAAGTGACCCAATATGGAAGGTTCAAGATGCAAGAAAGAAAGTAGAACAAAAGAAGTGATAAATATGTAGGTCATCTAAACAAACAAAAATGACTGTAGATATGTCTTGTATGGTTCAATAAAAGATAAACTAAAATACATGAAAATAGCAAAGTAGGAAGGAAGTGGTTGGAATTAACATTGTAAGGTCCTTATGTCATTCAAGATAAAGATAAATATATTGGTTAAATTTAGACTTTGGTATTAATTATGCATGTTAAAAAAATTTCAGGTTAACTGCTGGGAAAAAAAAGTAAAGGATGTAGATTCCAAAGGAGACTAAATAGAATGAAAAAATATAATCAACCTAAAAGAAGGGCAGGACAAATGGAAAATCCAAAATAAGATGGTAGAAATAAATCTAAGCATGTCAATTATTCCAATATTTTAAAAATGGATTAAATGTTTCAGAAAAAAGGGCACTGTTAAATTGGACTTTTAAAAGAAATTCAGCCATATGCTGCTTATAAGATATCATCAAACTAGGATATAAAAAACATGAAAATAAAAAGATGGAAAAGATATACCAGGCAGATACTTATCAAAATAAATCTGGTATAGCTAAACTAATAACAAACAAAATCAGGGCTGCTGTGAATAGCCAAACAACTATTCCTGGTTGTGCCTTTCACAGAAACTGTGATGTGAATGGCCTCCCTGGAGTTGTGTAACACAGTAGCCCTGGAAATGGGCTTTAAAGCTAAAAGCATTTTTAGCAAGTCCCTACATAGTGATATGTTTCTTCAATTCTCCAGAATAATATAAAGATTCTAAATTAGTATGTACCTAATAATACAGCCTCAAAATATAGAAAGCAAAGATTGACATCTATACAGAAAAATAAGTAACATCCTGATAGGAGGTTAAACATAATTTTCAGTTATTGATAGATCAAGCAACCAAAGATCAGGTATATATAAAAAGATAGTATATAAAAAGATTTGAACATTTAGTATCTTTAGTATAATGGTCATATATAGAACACTGCACCTAACAACTGCACGTTCTTTTTGAGCACACATGAACTTTTACAAAAATTGACCACATACTGGTCGCTAGAGTTAACCTCAACAAATTTCAAACTATTGTTATGCAAACAACACTCAACCACGGTGCAATTAAGTTAGGAAATCAAAATGTAAAAGATAACTGGAAGACCCCTACATGTTTACAAATTAAAGCACTTCAAAAACAACCCATGAGTCTAAGAAGAAATCATTAAGGAAATTGAACCTGAACAATAATAAAAACACTGCATATCAAACTGAGGGATTCAGCTAAACTAGTACTTAAAAGAAATTTTATAGCATTAAAAGCTTATTAGAGTGTAAAAAGGGCTGAAATTGTGTAAGCATCTGTTTTGATAATTTAGAACATAAGTTGATTCTTTTTAAAAAAAAAAGAAGCAGATGAATAAATCTTGTGGAAGACTGATGAAGGGGAAAAAGCACATGTGCATGTGCACATGTGGACTTGAAAAAAGGATACTGTTACAAATGCTGCATATATTAGACAAATAGAGGATTCTCTTGACAACTTTGTCAAAAGCGGCAGTAAAGGGATTTGAGTAGAAGACAAATCCACAAGCTTGGGAAGGACAGGAGAGGAGACAACACAATTTCTGAAGCTGGAAAGTAGATGGATGTGCTAAGAGATTAGCAGAGCTGAAAAAATTGAATCCTAGCAGCTATGGGGAAAGCCAGTGATAAGCAAACCAACTTGCATTGCATAATGCAAGAAGCTCAGATATGACAGTGCCAGATAGCCTTGCCCCTGGCTTTGGGTGTAAAAGAAGAGTTGACAAAGTGTTGTGCACGTCTGTTCATTTTCCCTCCGTCCTCCCAGTAGCTAGATGACTGCCCCTGCTCCACTCAACAGACAGACAGAGATTTATTCTTTGGAGAAGCAAAAACAGGTTATGGTCCAGAGGTCAGAAGCATAGCTAAGAGTGAAAGTCCCATACAAGACTGTGAGCATGTACATGCTGAATGTCCTTGGCCTTACTGGGCTCTTAAAACCCTAGTGTCCAAGAGATGGGAAATCTTCTCTGGGGAATATTGATTAGCACAAGAAGACCTAAAGGACTTGTTTTATGGCATAAAGAATTATTTTATGAGGCTGGCATAACTTTGACAAGGCTAGTAAAAGAAAAAAAGTTAATAGCAAGTCCTAAACCAAATATTATAAACCAAAACTAGCAATACATAAAAAAGAGTTTTCATAACCAAATATATCATAAAAGCATTTTCAAGTGAAATTAAGATCCAGTATGGAGAAAGAAAAAAAAAAAACAACAAAGTGTCTTCTCAGCTGAAGAAAAAGGGAAATGGGCCAAAGTTTTAGCCAGAGATCTTAATTGGAAGAACTTGCTAATATTTGGGTGACTGGTGAGCTAGGAAAAGAAACAGTGCAAAATGGCTTTCCCCCAGAGCTCTGAGAGGTGCAGTGTCACCAGAAGGCAAGGCCAATGACCTCTGAAAGGTCCTTTCCAGCCTCCTGGATGCCTCTTGAGATGTGGAGTCAGTCTATATGTCCAAGAACCAAATCCTGACAGGCAGGCCTTCAGGATGTGTCCATGGGCCC
Source organism: Chaetophractus vellerosus (assembly GCA_004027955.1). Lineage (NCBI taxonomy): Eukaryota > Metazoa > Chordata > Mammalia > Cingulata > Chlamyphoridae > Chaetophractus > Chaetophractus vellerosus. The sequence continues at coordinate 2,761 of PVKH010021444.1, read as the reverse complement.
ATCTGCTCTCTCAGGCATGTCCTCCAAGAGCAGCTTTATTCTAATTTGCTATTGTTAGTGGCAGGGCACTTGTACTCTAAGTCCCAGTCCTCTAGTCCTGTGGTGCTGTGGTGCAGGTGAGTGTTGTTGCTGACTGTGGCTATAGTTAGTCTTCTGTTGGGTTGGTTTTTTTTTTTTTTTTTAAGGAATTCCAGATGAGTTTCCTCATAGTTAGAACAACTTTTTCAGAACCACCCTTGCTTCTTATGAATCTGACTCTTGCTCCTTGGGGTCTATGATACAAATTGATTGAAAACTAGAAACAAACTGGCCAGAGGTGTGGTGTTTACTCCCACCCTCCCTTCTCAAACTCCAAGCCCTTTACACATTACTGTAAAAGAAAAGGGAGAGACTTCCAGGAAGATGGAAGATCAGAAAGACATAGGACTCATTCCTCTCCCAGAAAAATAGCTAGAGGACAGGCAGAAAAGGCCTGGGGAAAAAGTGTTTTAGGGTTTAGGACACCAGGGGAAAGCTGGACACTGCTCAGAAGAGAGAAGGGCACAGGAAAAGAACGTCAACGGAAATACCATGAGTAGAAGCTGCAGTTGCAGCTGCTGGCACTCCTCCCCCACCCTATAAGCAGAGAATTTTTAATTCTCCAGCCTCGGGCCAGTGGCTACAAAGGGGGCCACAGCGATCCACCTCCCCAGGAAAGGAATGAGAGGGGGACATAGCCTAAGACTGATTCAGCTTTTGGCCCACAGATTGGGTCTGCTGTGTCCCAAGAGCACTTCGAGGCTGGGTGGGACTGCGCCATTGTTTGCCCTAGAAGCCAGCATGGGACTAAAGAGATCAGAACCTCTCAATCACCTTCCCTACTGACTGGGACTGATTGTTGAGGATGCAGAGTGGAGCGGAATTATTTTCTACCTGGTTAAAGGGAGAGACCTGCCAACAAAGTTTGTAGAACAACCTTTGAATTGCAAGGCTCTTAGCCTCCAGGCAGGATCCTCTGTCACATTGATCCAGTCTGTGTTGTAGGGAACACATGCCAACCAGGCTTTGAAATGAGAGGTCTACCAAAGACTACCATCTGCTGAACAACCAAGGAAGTGCATGTGAGGAAATAAGGGGAGCAGATGCAGCTCGAGTGGTTGAGCACCTGCTTCCCATGTACAAGGTCCTGGGTTCAATCCCTGGTACCTCCTAAAAAAAAAAAAAAAAGTAAGAAAGGACTTTTCCAGCCTTTACATCCTCCCTCCCCAAGGCCCTTGGAAGTGGGTCTGCAACCCATTACCGGGTCCAGGACCCAGATTTGAGCAACTAATGGTGACAATCCTGGAGAACTAGAACAAGTTGAACCAAGAACCAAGAGTGGCAGTAACACAGCCTCCCACCACTAAATCTCTACAAAAGAGAGAAATTAAACATTAGAGTAAACTCACCATCAGAATCAGATGTCTAGACATCAGCAAAAAATTACAAGCCATACTAAGAAAATGGAAGAAATGGCCAAAGAAAAGGAATATATCAGAGCCCCAGATGAGACAGGATTTGAGACAACTGATCAAGATTCATACAAATTTCCAAAATCAAATTAATGAGATGAAAGACAATTTGGCTAAAGAGATGACATCAGAAGACACTGAAGTAGTACAAGGAAGAATTTGAAAACCTGAATAGAAAAATAACAGAGTTGATGGAAATGAAAGACACAATAGGTGAGATAAAAAAACGCATTAGAGGCATACAACAGCAGATTCGAAATGATAGAAGAAAGAATAAGTGATACAGAAGACAGAAAAACTGAAATTGAAGAGAGAAGACAGAAAAGAATGGAAAAAATTGAGGAGGGGCTCAGGGAGTTGAATGATAACATGAAGCACAACAACATACATGTCATGGGAGGTCCAGAAGGAGAAGAGAAGGGAAAAGGGACAGAAAGAGTATTTGAGGAAATAAGTCAATTTACACATCCAAGAAGCACAGCGTACCCCAATCTGAATAAATCCAAATAGACCTACTCAGAGACACATACTACTTAGAATGTCAAATGTCAAAGATAAATAGGTAAATAAAAATTTTTTTTAAAAAAGATAAATAGGAAATTCTGAGAGCAGCAAGGGAGAAGCAAACCATCACATAAAAGGGATGCCCAGAAAGACTTAGTGCATATTTCTTATTAGAAACCATGGAAGTGAGAAGAGTGGTATGATACAATTAGGATACTGAAAAAAGAAAAATTGGCAGCCAAGAATTCTTTATCTGGCAAAACTGTCCTTTAAATATGAAGATGAGTTCAAAACATTCATAAATAAACAGAAACTAAGATAGTTCATAAAAAAGAATCCAGCTTTGCAGGAAGTATTAAAGGGAGCCTTATAGACGGAAAGAAAAAGACAGGAGAGAGGCTTGGAGGAGAGTGTAGAAGGCAAGAATAGCAGGAAGGATAACCAAAAGAGTAAAAGGATGAAAATAAGATAGGACATATGAAAACCAAAGATTAAAATGGTGGAAGTAAAAAATGCACTTAGAGTAATTTCATTGAATGTGAATGGATTAAACTCCCCAATCAAAAGATACAGGCTGGGGAACTGGCTGTAGCTCAATTGGTAGGGCTCCAGTTTACCACATGGGAGGCCCCGGGTTCAGTTCCCAGGGCCTCCTCGAGCAGGCAGACCACCTCAAGAAGGCAAGCCACCACAGGCAGGGCAAGCCACCCCAAGCAGGCAGGCCACCACGCGGTGAGCTGACTCAGCAGGATGCCGCAGTGGGGGGA
>PVKH010021443.1:0-14336 GCA_004027955.1 Chaetophractus vellerosus | reverse complement strand
AAAACATTAATTACCCCCTCCATATTTTTAATCTGGCATTTGCTAGTGACTATTTCTCATAAACATTTTAATATACTAAAAATCTTCCTCCTTAACAAATCTCTCTAAATCCCATATCCATGTATCTCTGCCTATCTCTCATCTGACAAGTACAAACTCCTTTAATGAATTTCCCTAATCTATCTTTATATTCTTGTCCCCTACTATCTCTTCAGAGCAATGCAATGTGGCTTTCCCTTCTGTATACCCTAAAATCATCTCTCTAATGTGATTACTGACTTCTATGTGACTAAACTCAATAGACATTTCACACGTCTTATGCCCTTAGCTGGCTTCAGTTTGCTTTATGTGCTGGTGCCACATTGAAGCTATCTCCTCCCTTAGCTTCCATAACACCCAGTGCTCCTCTGCCATTCTCAATACCTTTTCTTGCTTTTTCCCCACTTCTTAAATACTGAATCTCTACAGGATAATTTCTTATATCTTTTTGTTTTTCTTCTGTTCTATACCGAGACCCTTAAGTGTTTTAAGTCATTCCTTTGTTAGTGGTAGATTTATGAAAGCAACAGATCTCTACCTTTCTAAACAACAGTGGTAACAGACACTTTGCTCCATCACCGGTAGGGTAACAACATTTAAGTTCAACAAGATCAGAGATTCATCTAAACAGACCTTTGGGGTAGATGGAATCAGGTGTAAAAGACAGTGGTTTTGAAATCTAAGCTCAAGGGTCCATAAACTGTCTTCATTCATTGTCAGGGGATAATTTATGGACACATGAAAGGATTCATGACAATTAATAGCAATATTTGCAGAAGGAAACGTCAAGAGTCAAGAAGGTGGTGTGTAAAAGCTTTCAGATTTGGATGTTTATAAAGGCTGATAAAGTCTGGAACATAATAATGGAATACAGGGTTACATAAGTACAAGCAACCTATAAAAAGAAAACGAGTTTTGTGCAGTTGGCATTAAGTAATGAGAAATAAACGTTAATAAAAGAAATCACACACACAACCCCTTCTCACTATAATATAAATCCCATTAAGAAATTAGTTCTGGTTTTAGAGTAAATAATTTTTAAGTATATTTAACCTTTTCTCCATAAAGAATTACTTGTTTTACCTGTTGCTTTCTCCTTTACTGCTTCCAAAGCAGTAAATCTGACCAATGGAGTCCTCTCACTTAGATTTCCATCCGTTTTTAAAGTACCAATCATCCTCTAATTAAAGGAGTAATTATATTAATAAAGTATTTTTCAGGTGAAATCTTCATAGATTTAATGTTTATGTATTAAGAAGAACTTGAATACGGTTTTAAAATAAACCAAGAAGAGTTTCTTTAAAAACATATGACCATGTTATCAGGTAGGTTAGAAAATTGTGTAGAAAAAGATTAATCTTTCTGTAGCCTGTCTATTATCACATTAAACAGACACTCAGATAAATTAATTGCATCCAGAATAGTTTAAAAATTCTATAGGCTGGCAATCAAAGCTCTCCAAAATATTATTTGCCCCATCCTTCATAACAGCATTGCCTATCACAGGATTTATTTAAAAGGGAAACAAACGCAAAAACAATCTTGCTTTTCATCCAGGTAAACTTATTTATTGTCCTCTACCCTTGTCTTCTCATTTGCACATTCATGATTTTACTTTCAAAACGATTATTGTCTACTGGAAGGCTTAACAAACTTCTTTATCTATTTACATGGTATACTGCAAAAATCTCGACTAAGTATATTCACTTTAATAAAGGCTTTTTGATGGAGCACTCAGCCCATAGTGATCCATTCATTCCTGGTCTCCTTTGCACTGAATGAAATTGCAAATTAAATCAGATAATATATAAAATGTGCTATACTCCAGCATGTTTGTTTTCCAAGTATTCATATTTGAAGGATATCACCAATTACTGTCATTAGGACTATTCTCATAACATTATATCCTAATCTTTATTGTTATTTAAACTTTTATGTTTTCAATGTTCCCCTAACTAGTTCATAATATTTTATTACCTAGAGACTACAGCTTTTCCTTCTTCACAGTGAATACAGCTCTCAAAATACAATAAATTTTCAAGGAATAGTTAAAGAAATAAACCTGAAGAAAGTAGAAGGAAGGAGAGAGAAAAGAAAGGCAGGAAAGAAAGGTACAAGCAAGTGAGCTAACCATGAAGACAGGAATACATGGAACAGACATAGTGATCACTAACCCCTCAGTCACTTTGAGAAACACATTTTCAAAACAGCCTGGAGATTTAGGTCTGTGAATTAATGCTTGTAAAATTTCTCAAATATAATAAATGCTCCACAAATATAAGGCATTAAAAACCAATCTAAATCTGAAATCAGAATAGCTTCTGCTCTCAATACTGTTGAATTGAATTGTCCTTTAAATTTGGCCCACACTAGTCTGCCCCTTTGTAAATTTAGTGAAAATTGTGCAATGCTTGTGGGATTTGGAATAGTTCAGAGTGAATTCTAATGAAGTTCTGTGAGGAGTCAGCTATCCTATTACTAAGAAATACTTGTCTTTTGTTCAGGAAGTCAACTTTAAATCTCCTTAGCTAGAGACAAGATATTTGCTATATAGATGGAATACATTAAAAAACAGGTTATGATAGTCTAAGGGATCATTTGATTTTAAGGTCATTTAAATTCCCCAATACATGTCTCACAATGGGTACTTGAAGAAATTATAATCATGCGTTTATACAGAAAAACAGATCACTTCCAAATATGCTTTAAAAGTCTGTTATAAATTTATATATATATATATATATATATATTTAGCAAGGATTCTTTGCTTATTGTTGCTTTATCATAAAAATGAACAAACTACAGAGTTGTTATTACTCCATTAGATTTGTTTTAAATAATTCCAAATATGTGACAAAAATAAAATGAAAGATTGTTTAATTGCCAGACAAATTTTTTAAATATATTTTTTATTTTTTCTAAAAGATACTTAGAGTACATAAAATGTTACATAAAAAATATAAGGGATTCCATATGCCCCATTCCCCATACTTTCCACTTTCTCCACATTAACAACTTCTTTCATTAGTGTGGTTCATTCATTGCAATTGATGAACACATTTTGGAGCATTACCACTAAGGATGAATTACAGTTGACATTGTAGTACACACTCTCTCCCACTCAATTCCATAGGTTATGGCAGGATAGACATTGGCCTGTACCTGTCATTGCAACATTAAACAGACACTCAGATAAATTAATTGCATCCAGAATAGTCATTCAGGACAACTCCAAGTCCCAAAAGTGCCCTGATATTACACTTCTTTTCCTTCTCCCTGCCCTCAGAATCTCCAGTGGCCATTGTCTCCACATCAGATGTAATTTCTTCCATTGCTAGAATCACAATAAGTCTATAGTAGAATACCAGTAAGTTCACTCTAGTCCATAGTTCATTCCCCAATCCTGAGGATTCTGGGATGGTGATGCCCATTCCACCTCTAATTGAGAAGGGGCTTCGATCCCATACAGCTGATAGATGGGACTCTCTTGCTTGCAGTTGTAGGCCCCCTCATTTCCTTGGTATGGTGGTTATCCATCCTCACCTCCTTGTTATTTGTCCTGGGTGAGTCCAATGAACTGCAGAGCAGGTATTGCAACTCCGCTGAGGCTCAGGTACCAGCTAGCACATGGACAGCCCAAAGATTCAAGTCTCTCGGGCATACACCTACCAACTTCAGCACCAACTATAGGTTCAAATAGAAAGGACAGAAGAGGCATATGTAGAGAAGTCACAACTGAGTCCAACTCTGTCACCCTTGGGACCTTAAAGCCCTTAAAGTCCCACTCAACCTACATCTTATATGGTACCTTTCCCTGGATGCATATACCCCTGGTCTGCCAAATAAAGTGTCAATATGGGTCTTTGTTGAGAAAGTCAATGACTCTAGAGACAGGGCAACTAATCACTAAGCAAGTTACATGTTTTCCAGATTTTGCTTGGTTCAACTCAGTCGGTGGCTCATGACTGAGTTGTTAGCTTTGGGATCATGAAAAATAAGTTTGATGGCAAGTCATAATGTGATTTTTGACATAAAATCTGCAAAGAATTCAAAGGTAAACAACATTGCTATAAAAAGTCCCTCTTTTTCCCTGTACACTTTTTATGTGAATATAATTTCTAAATGAATCTATTTATCAACACAAAAAGCAAAACAAGAAAAGGATTACTGCTATTAGCCTCATTCTAAAATGTTTATCTATCCATATATGGACTAATTGGGAAAACTGCCTACCATACATCACAGTAAGAGAAGAATTTCATACTACAACTTTACTTTTCAGATTTAATTATTTCAAAATTTGCAATATTTTTATGATTTTTAGTAAATGGTATAGTAGTAGTAACTGCAATGACAATTTAATCCAGAAGAACAATTCTAATTTTTTGAGTATTATTGTACTAGGAACTTTGAAACAAATTCTAAATTTATTTTACAGTAATGTAAAAGAAATACAAATTTATATACATAAATTTACAGTATAATACAGTATTTATAAAATGCTTTCAAACATAAAATATGTTAGGATAAGTTTTTATGGACAAGTAGAAAATAAATATTAATTCTTTTAGAAAAAGCAATCATGTGTGTGGAGGGAAAGATGGCAGTAGAGTAAGGAGCTCCAAGAGTCAGCTCATCTTACAGGGCAGTTAGCAATCACCCAGAACTATTTAAACACCTGCTTAGGGGCCCAGGCGACCAGAGGACCATACTGCAATATCCTTGAAAGAAAGGAAGGAAACTGCCCATCTACAATGAAGACTCATGAGTAAAGCACCTCAAGCCACAGAGGCTGGGGCACATCCTCCACTGGCAGCACAAGCCACCTGGGAAGCTATTCCAATCCTGGGATTGGGAACTCTATTTCCCAAAAATAGGGGAGGAAGAGATGATCAGGCACCGACTTCAGCTACTTATTACTAAATTCAGCTGGATAAAGTATAATTCTAAGAACAGCTAAAGTTTGAACCTGTTCAAGTCAGAAAGAGGGCAATAGCTGCCATTTTAACTCTACCCTTGGCATGAGGGGAAGCAGAGTTGACTGAAAATCACAGTGACATAGGGACTGGTTTCTTTCCACCCATATCGGTTTGCAGCCCAAGCCTAGGCTCACACCCCACCTCTAGCAGGGAGAAAGCTGGGGAGATCTGCACCAGCCTCTCTGGGCAACTTCAGGCACTTTTGGCCAACACAAACTGGATAATAGGAAAACTGGGGCTCCATTCCCAAAGCCCAATAAGATAGGAGGGGAGGTGTGTTTCCCCAGCCTCTCTGGGCAACTGCAGGCACTTTTTTCCCAAACTGATTGGAAATTCAGAAAACTGTGGCTCCATGCCTGCATCCCAATAGTATAGGAGGGGGATTGTGTTTATTCAGCCTCTCTGGCCAACTACAGGCACTTTTGGCCTGAACAGACTGCCCTATTGGGTGCCTGTGGCTCCAACCTAATCTCCCAAAAGGATAGCAGAAGGCTGGTGTTTCCTCAGCCTCTCCAGGTAACTGCAGATGCTTTTGTCTTTCATGGTCTGGACTGTTGGGCTCCTGTGGCTCCATCCCCAACCCACATTAGGATAGGATGGAAGCTGTGTTTCCTCAGCCTCTCTGGGGACTTACAGGTGCTTTCAGCCTGCATGGACAGGCTTGTTGGATGCCTGTGGCTCCATATCCACTCCTTAAAGGGCACATGGGACAGCACTCCCTCAGACTCTCAGGACAGCTGCAGGCACTTTTGGCCCACATGGCTTAGATTTTTGGGCATTCCGGAGGGTCCATCCACACACCTGGTAGGGGAGTAAGGGGCCCAGTGCTACATCAAACTGTAGTTCGTTTTGACCCACATGGCTCAGTTTGTTGCCCACAACTGCAGCTCCATCCCCACCCTCGGCATCAGAGGAAAGGGCATGAAACCTCATCAATCTCTCTGGGTAGCAACAGATGGTCTTCACCTGCACAGTTTGGAATGCTTCACATGGCTGTGGCTCTGAACCTAACTCTGGCAGTGAAGAAGGCTGGGAGAAGCTTAATCAGTTCCTGGGGCAATGCTGACAGCTTCAGCCTCCACAGCTTAGAGTACCAACCATATCCACTGCTCCTACTATACAAATAGCAAAGAATAAAGGGCAAGAAAGCCCTAAACTAAAGAGAGAAACTATGCTGAGACTATAGGGTACTAGAAAATAGAATGAGGGTAGAGAATGGAAAGCTGCTGATTAATATGTGCAGAATTGGTTAAAAAGTTGTTTGTAAATTTTGGGAAATGAATAGAAATGGTGAGAGCACATCATGGTGTTTGTGATTAGCAGTGTTATTACATGGGTATGACAGTGGTTGAAAGGGAAGGCCTAAGGACATTTATATTACTAGAAGAAAAGCTAAAAAATGTAACATGGGACTGTATGACATTGTGAAACCTCATGTAAAATACAAATGTGGGTGATATATATATATATATATATATATATAGAGAGAGAGAGAGAGAGAGAGAGAGAGACAGGGTTTTTTTTTTACAAAATATAAATACAAATAAACTAGAGAGAAGGAAAAAGAACTGCAGCTATGTATGGCAGGGGAACCATAGGGAGATTGAGAGGTGTGAGATTTGTTTCTTTGTTTAGTTGGTTTTTCTTTTTTAGTATTACTATTACTACTACTGGAGTAATGAAAATGTTCTAAAAATGATTGAAATGCATGCAGAACTATGTGATTATACTGAATACCATTGATTTTAAACTTTGGATGAACTTATGTTTTAATAATATGTATAAATAAAATTGATTTGCTAAAAAAAGAATTTAAAACCATACATAGAAAAATAGCAGATCTTATTAAAATGAAAGACACAATAAATGAAATTAAAAATACCCTGGACTGGGAGAACTGGATATCCATATCCAAAAGAAAGAAAGAAGACCCCTATCTCACACCTTATGCAAAGATTAACTCAAAATGGATCAAGGACCTAAATATAAAAGCAACAACTATAAAACTCCTAGAAGAAAATGTAGGAAAACATCTTCAAGATCTTGTGGTAGGTGGTAGTCTCTTAAACCTTGTAGTCAAAGCACTAGCAACAATAGAAAAAAATAGATAAATTGGATCTCCTCAAAATTAAACACTTTTGCATCTCAAGTGACTTTGTCAAAAGGATGAAAAGCCAGCCGGTTCATTGGGAGAAAATACATAGAAATCACACATGAGATAAGGGTTTGATATCCATGATATATAAACAGACACTACAACTCAACAATATAAAGACAAATTACTCAATTAAAAACTGAGTGAAACACTTGAAAAGACAATTGTCCAAAGAAAAAATACCAATGGCAAAGAAACATGAAAAAATGTTCAATATCACTAGCAATTAGGGAAATGCAAATCAAAACTACAATGATGTATCATTTTACACCTATTAGAATGGCCACTATTAAAAAGTTGGAAAACTGTAAATGTTGGAGAGGATATGGAGAGATAGGAATGCTTATTCACTGTTGCTGGGAATGTAGAATGGTACAGTCACTGTGGAGGACTGTTTGGCAGTTCCTAAGGAAGTTGAATATAGACTTGCCATGTGACCTGGAAATACCATTACTAAGTATATACCCAGAAGAACTGAGGGCAGAGACACAAATAGACATTGCACACCGATGTTCATAATGGCATTAGTCATGATTGCCAAAAGTTGGAAACAACCCAGGTGTCCATCAACTGATGAATGGATAAACAAATTGTGCTGTAAACACATGATAGAATATTATGCAGTGATAAAAGGAAATGAAGTAGTAAAACATTTGTCAACATGGGTGAACTCAGAGGACATTACGTTGAGTGAAGTAAGCCAGAAACAAAAAGACAAATATTGTATGACTGTGCTATTATGAACTACATATATTGTGTAAACTCATCAAGTTAAAAATTAGTATGTAGGTCACCAGAAAATAGAAGGAGTGTAGAGAATGAAAGCTGAGGGTAAATCTGTGCAGAATTGGTAAAAAAGTTGTTTGTGAATCTTTGGAAATGCATAGAAATGGTTAAAGTACATCATGGTGTTTGGTAATAGCAGTGCTATTGTATGGGTGTGAAAGTGGTTGAAAGGAAAGTCTAAGATCATGTATATAACTAGAAGGGAAGTTAAGAACATGGGACTCTATAAGATAGTAAAACTTCATGTAAAACATGAATATGAGTGATATTGCATATATAAGCTGGATTTTACAAAATATAAATACAAATATACTAGAAAGAAGCAAAAAGAATAGCAGCTGTGTATAGCAAGGGAAGAATAGAGAGATTGAAAGGTGATGAGTTTTGGTTGTTTGTTTGGTTTTGTTTATTATTATTATTATTGGAATAATGAAAATGCTCTAAGAATGATTGAAGTGATGAATGCACAAATATGTGGTTACAACAAATACTATTGTATACTTTGGATTGAATTATGCTTTATTAATATGTATCAATAAAATTGATTTATTAAAAAATATTAGTTGAAACTAAAATTTTAAGAGAAGAAATACACTGGAGGCTTATAACAGCAGATTTGAGGGGGCTGGAGAAAGTGTCAATGAGCTTGAAGACATGGCCTCTGAAAGCAAACATACAAAAGAGTAGAAAAAGAAAGAAGCAAAAAATCGATCCAGGTATCAGGGAACTAAATGAAGGACATAGATATCCGTGTCCAAGAACGATAACGTACTCCCATCTGAATAAATCTCAGAGACACATACAATCAAAATGTTAAATGCAAAAGACAAAGAGAGAATTCTGGGATTGTGGGAACATGGCCGATGGGTTAGACAAATATGGCTTAACTCTCACTAAAACAACAGAGAAAAAACCAGAACCTGCCAAGGGGACCTGCTTTGGGGCACAGCAAACCAGGACACTGCTTATCAACTAGCAGAAGAGTGAGGTTCAGAGACACGAAGAAGCCAAAACAAGCAATTGTGACTTATTAAACCTCCCAGCTCCTGGGAAGGGCTCCTCTACCCTACCCCAGAGATATTAAGTGAGGGCAAACCTCCTGGCAAATTGTATCTAACTGATAGTAGAGCAGACATCTACCTCCACCAGAAGGTGCTCTGAGTCATCTAGGAGGATACTGGACAGATAGGGAACCCAGGAATAATCATAGGTTGACTACCTCAGTGGCTGGAAGGGGAAAACATACCTGGCCCTCAGGGTAGACAAAATAGGTGGAGACCTTAGCTCCCTGCTCCAAATGGGAGTGTGAGGGCAGATTCCCTGTGAGGAAAAGGGGTCTGAGAGGGTGGAGAGGGACTACTTGATGGTGAATTTAGCCAGCTGAACCCCCTTTGAATATCGGAAGGAACCCAGACTCAACAGGAGAGGGGAAAGGATCACCTCAGGCAGCAGTCACTTCCAGCCAACTAGGTAGAGAGGAATTACATCAGTGAGGAGGCAGAGATAGACACCAGGATCAGCACCACTCTAGCTGACTGCAGGGGATCTAACCCGCTTGAGGGAAAGGGGGCAAATAGCCTTCTGAAAGGTTAATTAACCCAAGGAGGCAGAATACCTTAGGGGAAGAATTCCTGCTTAGCATATATAATGTCCCTGTTTCCATTTCTGGCTCTTCTGTGAGATGTGATTCACCACGTTATCAGGCTTCCAGCTGAAACTTTATGACAGGGAACATATAGATATTTTCTTTGTATAAACTTTTCTTGGATCTCTTATTTTTTCAAAAAAAAAAAAAGGTTCCTTTTCTTTTATTTCCCTTACTTTACTCACCAAAACCCAGTTCAAAACCTGCAGAGGGCAGGCTGCAGGGTGAGTGATTGAGGAACACCAGCAGCCTGAGAAGATTCTTAAGGGTCTAAGAGAGAAGGCTGTTTTTCCTTCTTCTGTCTCCATTAAAAAAAAAAAAAAGAGTCACTGCTGTCTTGTTTCTTGCTTGTTTTGTATCCCCTTCTTTGTTTTTCTGCTTGTTTATTTTATTTTCCTTTTTTCCCTTTGGTTACTGATCTATTCTACCTATGCTATTTTTTTCACCCCTTTACCTTTATATCTTTTGTTTTCCATTGTTGTTCTTTCATTCCACCTCTTTTACTTATTCTCCAATTTTTCTTCTTTGTATTTCTCCCTCTCTCCTTTTTCCTGTTTACTTTCTCTTTTTTTACTTTCTCCTTTCTCTCTTTTCTCATTTCTTTTTCCCTCTTCTCACCATTCCACCTTTTAATTCATTCTATATATTTTTACTCTATTCTGTTTCTTTTTCATTGTTTCTATTCCACTTTCCTAATCTTATTCCTCTGTGCTTCTTACTTGTGTTAAGTTTTCAATTTCATAAGTCTTGTATGGTTGCTCTCCTAGCTTTTATTATTATCATTACTATTATTATTCTTGTCTTCTTACCTTTTTCCTTTTCTCTGGTCTTAATTTTTTTTTTCTTTCAAAGGAACATATACCTCTTTTGCAAAAAATGGCTGAGTGGGGGCAATATCCTGCTTGAGTGATCTGTTTGGGAACCCACAGAGTAGGAGGCTTCAGGGTATTGATGGGAAGGGAATTGGACAAAGAGATAAATTCCTCAGGTGCTGCTGGCTTGCTTCTTGGTTGTTGTGCTTCATCTTCCTTGATTTCCCCTTTTCTTTTTGTATACTGATTTTGTCTACTGATGCTATCTCTTTTCCTTCCTTCATCTTTCTTTCTTCCACTTTGTGTTGTTCTTACATTCCACCTCTCTTTGTTTACTCCTCAATTTTTCTGGTTTTTATTTCTATCTCATCTATCCTGTTTTGTTTCTTTTATTAACATTTTCTTTTGTCTTTTCATTTCTCTTTCCCTCTTTCCTCATCATTTTGGCATTTTAATTCATTCTATATATATTTGTCTATTCAGTTTCCCATTTCATTTTTGGTACTCCACTTTCTTATTCTTATTACTCCACACTGCCTACATGAGTTAAACATTCATTTTCCAGGTCTTATGTGGTTCCTCTTCTAATGATTACTATTATTATTACTATTATCCTTTTTCTTTTCTTACCTCTTTCACTTTCTCTGGCCCAATTTTTTTCCTTCAAGGGAACATAGACAATAACAAGGAAATAGAATAAGAAGAACAAATAGTTAAAGAGAAAACTTAACACAAACACAAAAACAGCAATTATATAAAACCTGAGAGTAAAGAGTGATGATAATCAACTGAACACACCCATCAAGATTAAAAGGTGACCAGACAGCAACAAAAAATTACAAACCATACTGAGAAACAGGAAGACATGGCCCAGCCCAATGAACAAACTGAAAACTAGGAAGGGATGCAGAACATTGAAAAAACTAATCAAAGCTGTCCAAACAAATATCATGGAACATCTTAATGAAGTGAAGGAAGAGATTAAGGATATTGAGAATACACTAGAAGAACATAGTGAAGAAATTGTAAACATACATAATAAGATAACAGATAAGATGGTGATGAATGGCACAATCCAAGAAATCAAAAAGACACTGGAAGCACATAACAGAAGACCTGGACAGACAGAGGTAAGAATTAGCAATGTGGAAGACAATACATCTGAAATAAAACAGATAGTAAAACAGATAGATAAAAGGTAAGAAAAAATCCAGCAAGGACTTAGGGATTTGAATGACAACACAAAATGCACAAACATGCATTATAGGCATCCCAGAGGGAAAAGAGAAGGGAAAGGGGACAGAAGCAGTGTTGGAGGAAATAGTGGCTGAAAACTTCCTAACCCTATTGAGGGAGAGGGATGTACATGTTGAGAAAGTGCAGCACACCTCAAACAGTATAAATCACAACAGGCTCACTCCAAGACATATATTCGTCAAACCATCCAATGCTCAAGACAAAGAGAAAATACTGAAAGCAGCGAGAAAAGAGAATGATCACATGCAAGGGAAGCTCAATAAGATTAAGTACTGATTTCTCATCTGAAACCATGGAGATGGGAAGGCAGTGATATGACATAGTTAAGGTACTAAAAGAAAAACATATCCAGCCAAGAAATCTCTTTCCAGCAAAGCTGGCATTGAAAAATGATGGAGAGTTCAAAATATACACAGCTAAATAGAAATTAAGAGAGCATGCCAATAAGAAACCTGCCTCTCAAGGGAGTTCTACAGGTTGAAAGGAAAAAACAGGAGAAAGAGAGATGTAGGAATTGTAAGAACAACCAAAAGGACAAAAAGAGAAATAAAAACTGCATATGACATACATAAAACCAAAGAAAATATGACTAATGTAACTCTTTGAGAATAATAACATTGAATGTTAATGGATTAAATTCACCAGTCAAGAGACACAGACTGGCAGAATGGATAAGGAAATCTGACCAATCTTTATGTTGTCTACAAGAAACCCAACATAGACCCAGAGATTCAAGGAGGCTGCAAATAAATAGCTGGAAAACAATCATACAAGCAAACAACAACCAAAAAAGGGTGAGAGTAGCTATACTAATATCAGACAAAATAGACTTTAAATGCAAAACTATTGTAAGGCTCAAAGATGGACACTGTATATTAGTAAAAAAGATAATCATTCAAGAAGAAAGAACAAGCATAAACATATATGCACCTAACTGGGGTCACTCAAAATACATGAGGCAAACACTGGAAAAACTAAGTGGAAAAATAGATGCCTCTACAATTATAGTGGGGGACTTCAATGCACCATTATCACCATTAGACAGAATATCTCAACACAGAATCAATAAAGAAACAAAGACTTTGAATAATACATTAGAGGATCTGGATCTAAAGGACATGTATAGAACACTACACCCAAATACAGTGGGATATACAGTCTTCTCAAGTGCACATGGATCATATTCCAAGATAGACCACATGCTAGGCCACAGAAAAGCTCTTAATGAACTCAGAAAGATTGAGCTTATACAAAGTAAATTCTATGACCACAATGGAATGAAGTTGGAAATCAGTAAGGGCCAGAAAACCAAGATATGGAAGTTAAACACCACCCTCTTAGAGAAACAGTGAGTCCAGGAGAAAATCTAAAAATAAATCAGTAACTGCCTTGAAATGAATGAAAATGACAACACAACATATCAAAACCTTTGGAATGCAGCAAAAGATGTACTGAGAGGGAAATTCATAGACACAATGCATATATCAAAAAAGAAGAGAGAGTTAAAATCGAAGACCTCAATGCATACCTGGAGAAATTAGAAAAAGAGCAACAAACTAACCCCAAAGGAAGTAGAAATAAGGAAATAACAAAGATTAGAGCAGAACTAAAGGAAATAGAACTTAAGAAAGCACTAGAAAAAAATAAATATAAGCAAAAGCTGGTTCTTCAAGAACATCAATAAAATTAACAAACACTGAGCTAGACTAACAAAGACAAAAAAAAGAGAAGGTGCAAATACACAAAATAAGAAATGAGGAAGGGGATATCATCACTGAGCCCACAGAAAGAAGAATATCATAAGAGAATGCTTCAAAAAAGTATATGCCAACAAGCAGGATAATATAGAGAAAATGGACAAATTCCTAGAAACTCACAAGCAGCCTACATTGAAGAAAGAAGAAATTGATGAACTCAGACAAATTACAAGGAAAGAGATGGAATCAGTTATCAAAAACCTCCCAACGAAGAAGAGTCCAGGACCAGATGGCATCACAGGTGAATTCTTCCAAACATTCCAGAAAGAACTAACACCAGTCTTGCTTAAAATCTTCCAAAAATAGAAGTAGAAGGAACATTGCCTAACCAATTGTATGATGCCAACATTACCCTAATACCAAATCCAAACAAAGATACCACAAGAAAGAAAAATTACAGACCACTCTCTAATGAACCTAGATGCTGAAATCCTCAACAATATTCTTGCGAATCATATTCAACAACACATCAAACGAATTATACACCATGACCAATTGGGTTTTATCCTGGGTATGCAAAGACGGCTCAACATAAGAAAATCAATCAATGTAATACACCACATAAACAGATTGAAAGAAAAAAAAAACATGTGATCATCTATATAGATGCAGAAAAAGCATTTGACAAAATACAGCACCCATTTCTGATAAAAACACTGCAAAAGATAGGAATAGAAGAAAACTTTCTGAACATGAAAAGAATATATATGAAAAACCCACAGTTAACATCATATACAATGGTGAAATCCTAAAAGCTTTCCCTCTAATTTTGGGAACAAGACAAGGATGCACACTATCACCACCCTGTTTAACATTTTCTTAGAATTACTTGCTTGAGGACTGAGGCAAGAAAAAGATATAAAAGGCATCCAAATTGCAAAGGAAGAAGCAAAAATTTCACTACTT
>PVKH010021442.1:0-14331 GCA_004027955.1 Chaetophractus vellerosus | reverse complement strand
TTAGGGCTCACCCTACTCATCTCTAGATCCTTAATTTAATTACATCTGCAAAGACCCTTTTCCCAATAAGATCACATTCACAGCTTCCAGGGCTTAGGAGACGGACGTATCTTTCGGGGGGCCACTATGAAACCCACTACACATCCCCGCTTCTAGGCCAGCCTTTCCAAACCACACCTCTGTCCTCACATCATATCACCGCCCTGCCTGCAAGGTCTCCTAAGCTTTCTCATCTGCCACATGAAACACGCCTACTCACGGTAGTCTGCCTGACATCTGAGGCCTCCCGGCAGCATAGTTCAAACTTCTCTCTTCACACACCCTGTGCCGGAGTTGCTGAGTTACCACCTCCCCAGCCTTCTCACAGTCTACCTCCTGGAACATCCTCCCAGCCATGTTCCCATGTTGCGTTCTGCATTAGTCTTCTAATTACCACAGACTTAGCTTAAACCAACCCCCATTGAATATCACACAGCTTCCCGTGGGTCAGGAGCCTGGGCACGGCTTACCTGGGCCCTCTGATCGAGTCTCACAAGGCTGCAATCAGGGTGCCAGCTGGGCTGCCTTCTAACCCGGGGGTCGGCCTTGGGATGACCTTACTTCCAGCCTCATTGGGGTGATGGGATAAATCTTTTTCTTGCAGCTGTACAACCGAGGGCCTGGCCTTCCTGGAGACTGACCCCAGTGCTTTGCCCCATGGGCTTCCTCCACATGGCTGCTCACTTCACCAAGCCAGCAGGAAGGATCTCTCTCCCACCCCACAGAAGGCCTAGGCCCCTATTAAGGGCTTTCACCTGATTAAGTCAGGCCCACCCAGGATGATGCTTCTTTTAGTGAGCTCAAATCAACTGATTTAATACCTTAATTACTTCTGCCAAGCCCTTTCACTTTAGCTATATTCTTTTGGCTAGAAATAAGCCACAGGTCCTGCAGGGAAAGAGTTAAGGGACATGAACACCAGGGACCTGGAAACTCGAGGGTCTGTCTGCCACAGACTTGTATAATCTGAAGCAAGATCCTCAATCTACCTTCCCCATGATGGTATTGCTCTCCCTACCCAGCTGGGCCATTTCTCCCTCTTTCAAATGTCAAGTGCCTTTGATTTTCTCCCTCTCATGGCACTGATTTACTTGAGAGGCAGTGAAATGGCACCATCCAAGGCTAAAGAACAAGGACTAGGGAGATAGATTGCCTGGGTCCTCCTTGCCCCCTTTACTGATTATCTGTGTGACCTTAGGCTACTCAACTTTTTAAAGGTCAAATAGAGACATGCAGAAGAATCTCTTTGAGGGGCTATTTTGAATGAGTGTACTAACTTTTGTAAAGCAGTTAGCATTGCCTGGTTCATGGCAAGCATCCAATATAGGGTGAGTCAGGATGGGCTAGGTTATATGGCAGTAACAAACAACCCCAAGGCCTCCAAAACACAGTGTCTTAAAACAACTAGGAGAGTTCTGTGCATTTTCACCACTGGGGCGCATCTGGGTGGAGCCACGGTCATAGTGACTGTTGCTGGCCACTGGGCTGGAAGGAAAAGAGAGCTCCAAGGGGTCCCAGCAGGAAGGTAAGTGTTCACATCTCATGGACCAGGATTAGTCACATGATCCGCCTGGGGGGCCGGGCAGAGAAAGCTCATCTGTGTGAGACCCACGTGCTGATGCTCATAATATTATTTATTAACTCAAGCCTCATTGCACTTTAAACAGAATATGCCGCAGTCAGCCTTCTAGCCACAACTGCACAGAGTACAGAGCCTGAAGTAGTTAGCACTGAAAAACAGAAGGGCAGAAAGCCTGACTCTAAAAAAGAACAGCTCCAGAGCACAAAAAGAAGACACGATTCTCTTCCTTGTATAATCCGAGGAGACAAAAATTTCCATCATCCCCCAAGTCTCTCCCTTCTTTGCCTGCCACCATGTCTTGTATTTCTACCACTAGCATGATACATTCGGGTGTTTAGAGGTACCTTTAAAAAGCCAAAGGTAGTGGGCTACCTAGGCAGGGTCAGATATTTGCTAAGCCCCCATCCATTCATTTAGGCTGTTACCACCACCACTGTTGAATTCAACCAGCATTTCTGAATTCAGTGCTAGGCATTATGCTTGAAACTGGGGACAGGATCTGATGGAGATGACATGTAGACCCCCTCCTCAAAGAACTCACCATTCAGGTTTCTTACATAGCAGTGAGGGCCTGGAGGATGAGACAGAAGACTGAAAGTTTTGAAGGAGGAAACAATAATAATAGCTAATAATTATAAGGTACCTTCTGGGGGCCTGGTTGAACAAACACGTATTTGTGTAACTGAATCCTCATGGTAGCCCTAGGATGTTAGAGCCTGGAATCTCCTTTCATTTTGGGTGGGTTTAAAAGGTACCACAGGATGTGCCTTTGTGACACATGGGATTAGTGGACAGAAAAATGACAGCATTAGCATTTTCAGAAGCTGACTTTGTTAGTAATCTTGCCTCTGTCACTCATTTGCTGTGTGATCTTGGGAAGCTTGCTTAATGTCTCTGTGCCCAAGAATCCTCGTTTGTAAATGTGACTACTTCTACCAAGGGGCTTGGCATGCGGTGAGTCCCTGCATCACGCACTTCTCCTTTTCCTTCCTCTTCTCCAAGGGAACCGAGCAGTAGCGGAAAAACAGAGACACTGAGCAGGCTCCCTGCTAAAAACTAAGAAACATTTGAATGAACGGCAGGCAATTTTTTTAAAGTTCCTTTTTTTCAGACAGCTTTCAAATAAAGTAAAAAATTGATTTTCATAGCCAACGGGGAGCACTGATTAGGACTGGGAATGGAAGACAGAAAGTTTTGTAAAATACAAGCTATTAAGCATTATTAAAAACCTATATGTGCATTTTTTATGCAGAGAAAGAAAGTCCAATCGTTGGATGTTAATATTTGAATGAGGCTGGGCTCCAGCAACTCCCGCTGCTGGAATGCGAAACTCTGCAAACTGCAGGAAGTTTGCGCAGTAGCAAAGACAGTCTTCTCGCCTGCAGCAACACAGATATGTGCGCGCAACTGTTCGGGGACTTGGCGGCAAGAGCAGTGGAAATAATGCTTGGGAAATGAAGACGATCGGCAAAATAGGAGAAAAAAATAGACAAAAGGGAAAGCAAATGAAACAAGAGGAAGATGGTCTGGAATGGGCCAAATTCCTCTGCCTCACGTGGCCTTGGTGGCTTGAAGTAAATGAGTTTCTAATGATGTTTTTAAACGTGGCTCTTATTTAGTGGAGCTGTCACAACTCCTGCTGCTACTTGGGTTGTGTCCTGGGGAATCAGATGAAAGCAAAAGGGAGGAGGCTTGAACCGGGGCTGCCAGTCTCTTTGCCCCAGGGAAGGACCCAGCCAGGTGCTCCTCCTTTCCTTCCTTCCTCCTTGGATATTCAACAAGTCCCTACTATGTTTTGGCAATTCCTACCTTCTAGGGTAGAGCCTGCGTGGGAGACACAGACAGCGATGTGAATGCGGTGCTGCTTGTGCGTTTTTGAGCGCCTACTGTGTGTCAGGCATGCGATTTTTTGAATGAAGGAGTGAAGCACGAGGCACTCTGTGGGCCCAGAGACAGAGCTCCCCCACTTCTGGGGGGAGGAGGAAGAGAGGACCCTTCCTGGAGTAGGTGATGTCCAAACCGAGTCTTGAAGAATAAGAACTCAGGAAAAGAAGGTCTAAAGGGGCATTCGGCGCGGGAGGGAAGGCTTGAGCAAGTGTGTGGAAGGCTGTCGGAAATTCTAAAGGGGAATTTTAAGCCATTGGAGTGAGATGGAGGGTTTCAGGGGCAAGCGGTGGGAGATGATAATGGCCCTATTGAGCACTTACTGTGTGCCAGTCACTTTCGACTGAAGGTGACTTGGCTTCTCCTCCAGGGGACATTTGTCAACATCTGGAGACATTTTTGGTTATTGCAACTGGGGAGTGGGGGGGCTACTAGTATCTAGTGGGTTCGGTTGGGGATGCCCCTAAACACCCTGCTCTGCACAGGATGCCCCCACCCCAATATCACTAGTGCCAAGGTCGAAGCCCCGCGGGCGCCAGGCCTGTGCCGATCCCTTTACCTTTACAGCCACTTCATCCTCACATAGCCCTAGGACGTAGCGGTTTTGTCCCCATTTCTCAGACAAGGAGAACGGAGCCCAGAGAGGTCAATTCACTTGCCTAAGATCAGACAGCTAGCAAGAGGCAGAGTGTGGACTCGTCCCCAGGAAGTCACACTGCAGCTTCCTGTCTCCACTGGCTACGCTGTGAAGGGCTGTGAATGCCACGTTCAGGGCTTTGGGCTCATACTTGTTCTGCAAGACATGAGTATTTTTTTCATCCACAGCATTTTCATCTTCTCATTCACTAGGGTGCCTTCCCCCGAAGAACCAAGTCTTCAAGGCAAATGGTATTCCTTCCTGTAAGCAGAGAGGCCGAGCCAAGTCATAGGAAAAGATTTTCAATGCATTCACCTTATTAAAACACTGCCTCATCCCGCCTAGTCCCCACAGCCTCATGTCCGCAGGCTCTTGCCTATTACCAGATACAAATGCAAGATCAATTGCCCGAGTTTATTCAGAAAGAGCCTTAAAATATAATTATGCAAGAGTCTCCCCATACGACTTCAGACCTTCCCTCCACTGCGGCAGGAACACGGAGACTTAGCGAGGTCTGTAAGCACAAGACTTCCTCGAAACTCTCATCACGTGCACAGCGATTTCTCTGCAGCAGCTCGTGGAGGTGCGTTATTCTCCAAGCAGGCTTGTCGGGTCTGATTTCCCTCCTAAGGAAGTACACCGCCAGGCTGTTCCTGAGCTCGGAGAAGAGCAAGCTGCCTCTGGCCTCACAGCAGCAGAGCTGAACTCCGGGTGCTTGCAAGCAGACACGGGAAAACAGGAGCTCAAGTCCACGACCGCCGCTGTGTGGGACCCTGCTGCGTGCACTGATGACCCTCCCCAGTCTTCACGACAATTCAGTAAGAATTTCAGGAATTAACCGTCCTACTTTACAGAAGAGGAAACCCATGCTCAGATAATCCAAGGCTTGGAACTGCGGAGCTGGGATTCAGACCCAGGCACATTGCACGGGGTGTAATCAGATCATGACTCACGCGTTTGTTTGTTTAATAGCGTTAGAACAGAACCTATTCCCATCCTGATATCCTGTACCCAGCACAGCATCTTCACTCAGTAAAGATGAAATCGGCCACGGAAAACAATCACATCACAGACAAGTGACCCCCACAGAGAAGTGCTCCACTCGGATTCCATTCTCTTTCCTCTAAATAACTGCAACGGAGTGAGAGCCTACAGTGGGGCCCCTCTTTGTGTAATGAATTGAAAAAGAGCACTGCCTCTGGAGAGAGTCGGATTTGGGTTTGAATTCCAGCTCTGTGCCTCACTGGCTGTGTTACCTTGGGCAAGCGAGTTCACCTCTCTGAGCCCCTGTCTGGCCCCTGTAAAGTGGAGATAATAACACCCACGTTCCAGAGTTGCTGTGAGGTTAAGTGAGCTAAGAGCAGAGGGAATCCTCTTAGTGCACTCTTAGCACATGCGCGAGGCAATAATTTCATTCACAAATGAAAATTTTTAAAAGCTCTTCCTTGCCTCTTTTCACTTCAGTTTTATTTTCTCTTTTACAGTTGCTGAAAGTGGGACTCGGAGAGATTAAGCAACTTTCCTGGGGACACACAACTGGGATTTGAATGCAGGACATTTGACTCCAAGTCTGTCTCTTTCTTGAAGTCATTGAGCAGGGCTCTAGAATCTGGAACTTTTATTCCAAATTTAGGCTTTTTGGGGGGATCATGAAGAAAATATTTCACATACGTGGGAAGGAGAAGAGAAAGCTGTCTTTGAAAATGAGCACCGCAGCTCTGTGAAAGCAGATCGTACTCTAGGTCTGTGTCTGGGGCTTCACCCCCTCAAGGTGGCCAATGTGTCACGTTAACTCCCTTCCCTGATGGGAGAGAACATGGAACAAAAACACAACAACAAAGAAGGGGCAGGCAAGATGGAAGCAAGAGGACATGTCTTCTGGGATGAAACACTGGTGTTCGAGCGTTTAAATGGCTGGTCTATAGGAACTTGTACCTGGAATATGTAAAAAGCATTTATAACTCAGTAGTGTACATAAACTGATCAAATAAACGGTAAAAGATTTAAATAGACATTTCTCCAGAGATAGCATGTAGATGGCTGATAAGCACGTGAAAAGATGTTCACCATCATTAGCCAGCCAGGGAATGCAAATCAAAACCACAATGAGATTCCACTTTACAACCACAAGGATGGCTCTAATAAAAGAGATGGACAATAACAAGTGCTGGGGAAGATGTGAAGAAACTGGAGCCCTCACACATTGCTGGTGGGGATGTAAAATGGTGCAGCCAGGTTGGAAAATAGTCTGGCAGTGTCTCAAAATATTAAACATAGCATTACCATATGACCCAGCAATTCCACTTCAGGGTATTTACCCAAGAGGGTTGAAAATATATATGTGCACTCAAAAACCTGTACAACTGTTCATAGAAGCATTATGTAGAATAGCCAAAAAGTGGAAACATCCACTGATGAATGGATGAGCAAATGGTGATATATCCATGTGATGAACTATTACTCAGCCATAAAAAGGAATGAAGCTCTGATACGTGCTACAACATGGACGGACTTTGTAAACTTGCACACGAGGGACCACATGTTGTATGATTTCATTTAAGTGAATTGTCCAGAAAAGGGCAATCTAAAGAGACAGAGAGCAGTTGCTTAGGGTTGTGGGAAGAAGTGAGATGGGGAGTGACTGCTAATGGACACAAGTTTTTTTTTTTCTTTTCAAATAACTTTTTAACGTGGTAATATATATACAACTCAAGATTTCCCACTTCAACCACTTCAAGTGTACAATTCATGGGTATAAATTATATTCACAATGTTGTGCTAACATCACCACCATCCATTCCTGAAACGTTTTTGTGGATACCCATTAAAGCAATACCTCCCCCATCTCCCCCATGCCCACCTCTAATCTCCTTTCTGTCTCAATGACTTTGCGTATTCTAGATATTTCATATTAGTGGAATCATACAATATTTGTCCTATAAAATTAGATCCCGGTGATGGTTTACACTCTGCAAATATATTAAAAATCATTGACCTGTACACTTATAATGGATGAATGCTGTGGTATTTAAAATGTATCTTTAAAAAGCTGTTAAAAAAGATGACTGGTCCATGGCTTCCAAGCAATATGGACAACCACTGTAACGCAGACCATCTGACCTCAGCCCCCACCCTCTTACACACAGTACAGCTTTACTCCAACATGAGGGCAAATCTGAAACTTACTAGGTCACAAAATCTTTTTCTCTTGGAACCAAAGGAGCCCTCTTTGGAAGAGACCAGGACAGAGCAGCCCCAAGCCTTGGTTGTCACTGGTGAAGGCGGCGACCCCATTAGCCCTCAGAGCAGTCAGCAGTCAGCTCAAAAGCTGGGAGGGGGGAGTGTGCTACCCATGACATCTCAAATGTGATTAAGTTGGCAACATGTCCAACGCCTCGGCAAGATTTGTATCACAGCTTCCCGAGCCTGACCAGCCATTCATCCAGAACCAACTCTGCAGGACTGAGCCGCCAACTAATTAACTGTTGCATCAATAGAATGCGAGTTTGACCATCTTATGATGAATTACATTGTTTAAAAGATCTTAACAGCTGCATTAGAGAAAGAAAACAAGGAGAATCAATATAGGAGAATTTCCCAGCCCTAGAGTCAGCATTTCCCATGGACTAGAGGTCAGTGTTGAGAGGAGCTCTTATTTGCAGAGCGGAGATGATGTTTATCACTGGAAAGGCTGAACTTAGTTACACGCAGGATTTTAAAACGAGAAAAGCAGAATGTTGGAACCCTAGGAGCAGTAGAATGTGGTTCTCACAAGGCTCAGGCTTCAGAGGCAGTGAGACCTGGGTTCAAATCCCAGCTTCTCCACTTCCTGGCCACGGCTTTGGGCAAGCAACAAATTCGGTCTCAGTGTCTCTCATTTGCAAATGGAGATAGTAATATGACCAATAGCGTGGTGTTGTTAGGAGCATTAAATGAGATAAAATGGAGTAACATTGCCAAGTTAGCACGGTGCTTGCTAAATAGGTGTTCAATAGAGGTTTGCTGCAAAACACGTAACGTTTTTCACTTGTTAAGGTGTTTCCAGAGACAGAAGTCTCATCATTTCCATTTCCCTCCATGACAAGGGACTTCATCAGTTTCTTTTAAAATTTAACCTTTAAAATTGTCATACGGTCAAAGTGACATTTTTTGGTGTGCATATCCATGAATTTTAACACAATTATAAATTTGTGTAAGCCTCACCACAATCAGTATACAAAATAGTTCCATCACTCTCCAAAATACCCTCTTCCTAGTCCTAAACCCTGGCAATCACTGATCTGTTTCTTCAGCCCTATCTATAGACTTTTAGAGATATCATTGTCTTTTAAAGAATATCATACAAATGGAATCATACAGTATATAACATTCTGCAACTGGCTTATTTCACTTCCCATAGAGCATTTGAAAGCCATCCAAGTTGTTACATGTATTGATAGTTCATTTCTTTTTACTGCTGAATAGTATTACAGTGTGTGGAATACAACTTATCCATTCATCCATTGAGGGATATTTGGGTTGTTTGCAGTCTTTGGTAATTATGATTAGAACTGCTATAAAGGTTTTTGCACAGGTTTTCATGTGGATTTAAGTTTTTGTTTTTTTAGGGTAAATACCCAGGAGTGGGAATGTTGGGTCATATGATAATACATGTTTAACTTCATAAAACACCACTAAACCGTTTTCCAAAGGGGCTGAGCCATTCTTCATTCACACTAGCTCTGTATGTGTGGGCTAACTGGATTGTTTCACAGCCTCACCTGCACTTGATACTGCAGGATTTTCTACGTTAGCCCTTCTAACAGGTTTGCTGTGGTATCTCATTGTGATTTTAAGTAGAATTTCCCTAATGGCTAATGATGTTAAACATCTTTGCATATGCTTTTTTGCCTTGCATTTACCCTATTGGGTAAATGTTAAGTCTTTTGCCCAATTTTAAATTTGGTTGGTTGTTTCCTTAAAATTGAGTTTTGAGAGTTCTTCATATACTATGGATACAAGTCTTCTGTTGAATATGTGATTTGCAAACATTTTCACCTAGTTTGTAACTTGCCTTTTTATTCTCTTGATGAGATTTTTACAGAGCAAACATTTTTAATTTTGATAAAGTCCAATTTATCAACTTGTCTTCTGTGGATTGTTCTTTTTAAAGCACCATGTCTAACGACTCTTTTTCAAAACTCAGTTCATGAATATTTTCACCTCTGAAAATTTTATAGTTTTGCCTGTTACATCTACATCCATAATCCACTTTGAATTAAGTTTTATATAAGATGTGAAGTTTAGGTCAAGGATCACTTTTGTGCATATGAATGTTTGATTGTTACAACATTTGTTGAAAAGACTATCTCTACTGAGTTTCTTTTACACCTTTCCAAAAATCAACTGGCTATATTTGTGTGCGTCTATTTCCAGACTCTGTATTATCTTCTGTGGATTTGTAGATGATTATCCCTTTGCTAATCCCATTCTGTGTTGATTATTGCAGGTTTATAGGAAGTTTTAAAACTGGGTAGTAGTATTCTTCTAGCATTATTCTTTGTTTCCAGAAAATTTTGGCTCTTCCAAGCCCTTTGATATTCCACATAAATTTTACAACCTGGCTCTACAGATTTTTTTATATGTCTTTTTTTGGGAGATTTTTAATGATTTTTTGGGGAATTAAACTTCTTGCTGTAGATATAGATCTGTTGAGATTATCTTTTTCATCTTGGTGAGTTTGGGACTTTGTACTTTTCAAGAAATTGGTCCATTTCATTTAAGTGGTTGAATTTATGTAAGGTTCCCTTATTAGCTTTTTAATATTTGCAGGGTCTGTAGTGTTATCCACTCACTAATTTCTAAATTTCTAATGTTGGTAATTTGTCTTTTCTCATTTTTCCTTAACAGCCTTGCTAGAGGTTTATCAAATTTATTTACTTCCTTCACTCACTCTGCGCTGGGCTCCCGAGGATGAGCCCATGTGCAGGACCAGACGGTGTGAGGACAAACGAGGAAAAGCAACTGATTCCCCCCCCACCCTTGGGACCACGACTCCTTCATTCGGTGAGAAAGTTTCCCTCCCTAAGAGTTTGAGGCCCCCGCTGCTGCCCTTGCTCCCAGCATCTCTTGCCGTTCCTGGGGCCTGCCTGGGGGCTCTCCTGGAGCTCTCTCCATCTTCACTGAGAGCCTCTTCCTGCTTCTGGGCCACGTCATGTCCAGGCCAGGAGATGCCAGAGGGAAAAGTGGTAAAAGTGCCCATGTCTGTGGAACTTCGAATTATGGTCCTCCTCTCACTTCTGTCTGCTTCTCTGCACTTTTCGGAGTTCCCAATAGCTGATCCATACATTATTCACAGGTTTTATATCTGTATTCAGCGGGAGAAACAGGATGGTGTGTACTCACGCCCTTTTATTCAGAAATGGAAACATCTGCCTAGTGTTTAAAGCCTGGTGATAGCCTCCTGGACTGGGAATAGTTAATGGAGTATTCATTCAGTCAGAGCAGCCCAAGGATGAAACCGGGTCTGCACCCCACACAACCTGTGAAACAAACATTATCCCCTTTTATGGGGACTTAAATAAATCACATTCCCCAGGAGCAGACAGCTGTTAATTAGCATAGGCGGGATTTGAACCCAGTTTGCAGTAGCATTAAGACCCATTCCTCCAGGACCATGTGCTGGCTTAGTATAATCGTTTTACTATCTGCAAGCATATAAAGCCTATGCTTTCCCTTCTCTGATAATGGTGATTGATGGCAGTCTTTAAACGCTGGAATTGGATCATCACGTCCAAATACAATCTTGTTCTTTTTTTTTTTTTTAAGATTTATTTATTTTATTACACATCTCCCCCTCCCCCCCGCCGCGGCGACGCGCCGAGACTGGTCACCGCGCAGGCGCGGCCCTCCCCGCCTGTGGGCGGTCTCCGCGTCCGTTCACGGCCGGCTCTCAGTTCGCGGGTGGCTGGCTGCGCTCCATCCGCGGGCGACCCTCCCTGCCCGTGGCGGCTCCTGCCGTGTCCGTGGCAGCTTCTTGCCCTGCCCACGGCGGCTCCGGCCCGCCCATGGCGGCTTGCCATTCCCAAGGCGGTCTGCCCGCTAGGAGAGGTCCCCGGGAATCGAACCCGGGGCCTCCCATGTGGCATGCTGGTGCCCCATCCACCGGGCTATCGAGCCGGCCCCACAATCTTGTTCTATAAAACAATAAGAAAATCCCTTGCTCTTGAAGCCTTTGTTATTTCACTGTGATTTGTGAGGGGACTGGCCACCCCCTCTGGCTTGCAGCCCTGTTCTTTGGAAACACGGCTACCTTAGAAAGCTGACCCTTCACTCCAATTTTGCAGATAACCATTTTGGAAAGGTGACAGAGCTGAAGCCACTCGTGTGAAATGCAGGTAGCATACTTAAGGAAAAACAATCCATTCTGTACTTGCGAAGATGAGGTACTTGCAACTAGCAGCTGAGAACCAGAGGGATCTAGTAATTACTATATCTCTGTCATCCTGGAAGACATCTGCCAAATAACTGGTTGAAGATAAAAGGTCTGATAAATAGTGGTCATTTTTGGAGAGTGTTAATTTACTCAAGTAACTTCCTGACCAATTGGGATAGCCCAATCGCTTGATACCTTCTCATCTGATGTCAAGAAAGTCCTAGTGTATTCGGGCTCCATAGGAAAGGAAGGCTAAGAAGTCTAGGGGGATAGTGGAGGAGCTGGAGCTTCTCCTGCTGGCCCTGGAGAAGTGAGCTCTCATGCTGTGTGTGTGGGTGCCCGGTAAGGACTTCAGGGCAGCCCCTAGGATCTGGGGTCTAGCAGTCCTCAGCCAACAGCGAGCAAGAAAATGGAGATTGCAGGCCTATGCCTACAGAGCTTGGAAGTGAAGTCTTCCCCAGACAAGGCTCCAGATGGGCATGCAGTCATTCAAGAGCTAGGGTGCAGCCTTGGGGAACCCCGACTTAGAGAACCAGCTGCGCTGTGCTGGATTCCTGACCCATGGAAACTGTGAGGTAACGCACATTGGTTGTTTAAAGCCACTAAGTTTGTGGTAATTTGTTATGCAGCAGTAGGACACTAATACAAGGAGTAAATGTGATAAAGTAGGTGAAATGCATCAAATTATCATGGTGCCTGGATAACTTCAACATCAGCTATTCTTAACATTATGATGAAAGAGTGTGACGTCAGAGATTCAAGACAGTACAAGGCTAACCTCCAGTGATCAGAAAGGCTTACAATAGCCAAGTACCTGGGGTAGAGCCCAGCCTGGAGAAGAAGCAATCTCCCTGTCTCCATCAGAGTTAGCATTCTGGGCTGGATCTGAATCTGAGGCCATGCTTCCATATGATAAATGCAGATATCCTTGCAGATATTTATATGGCCAAATGATGACCGAGTTGATGAATCATTTATTTGCAATACAATTTAATATCATCCAATTCCAACAGAAACTAGTTTAGTATAATGGGAGCTAATCCCAAGTATTATGTTGGGAAGGCACTAAGTTACCCAATAATGAAGTGAGAGCGGGTAAGGGGGCACAGGTGTTTCAAACAACGTCAGTTTGAAAAATATAAAATTGGGTTTATTCAGATCTTGGAAGCTAAGAGAAAAGAAAATAACATTTATGGAGCACCTGCCAGATTCTCTGAAGCACATTATTGTCTTTAACACAAATAGTCTACAGGGAAGAAATTATCCTCTCTGTTTTATAGGTGAAGAAGGTGACATTCAGGAGGAGTCAAAGACGGTGAGCTGAGAGAAGGGAATTGACGCGCCCATGGTCTCCCAGGTCTAATTTCACAACTCCCGTGGACTTTGACAATGGAAAGAGTCCTTGGAGTCTGCCAGAATGGGATCAGAATATTTGCACGTGAATAGAATCGAGCCCACAAAACTGGGAAATGAGAATGGATGAGTAGGAACACTAGGCAAACAGCCTTGATTTGAAAACTTTGACAATTTGGCTCAACTTGGGCTAATAAACCTCAAAGGAGACAACAGGAAGATATATCCACTCCTTATCCCCCTTGTTGGAGAGGGAAAAGGAAAAGCAGATACTGCCCGTTTTTAAACAGTGAACATTAATCATGTTCCTTGGAAGCTCCTATATTGATTTTTTGCTTCCAAATTTAAAAAATTGATCACTGAAAATTGAAATGCCAGAGGTTGCAGGGTCTTTTTTTTCCCTTTAATTTTGCATTAGAATATTTCTATCCTAGCTTGTTCCAAACAGGATATGAGGTGGTTATAAAAGATGTAGATGATATTTCCAATCTAATGAATTAAAACTAAGAAGATGCAAATGAAAAAAACAATAAAGTGAAGGAAAACCAGAATAAGATTTGTTACACAATACCCATGCCATGAGGGTTCTAGATACTTCCTGGAGTTTGGCCAAAAATTTGCATCGGAGCTTCCCAGTATCTAACTGGAAGACGCAAATATGGGCAGACACAAGAGTTACTGTGTCTGCATAAGCACGAACAGCAGGGCCAATAACCATTTATTGAGCACCAACTAAATACCAGGCTTCTCCATGTATTATCTCATCTAATCCCCACAACAAGTCTGCGAGCTGAGGAGTGCTCATGCCAGTCAGCAGATGAAGGGGAGGCCCAAGTTCCCAAAGCTAGAAAACAGCAAGGCTGGAACTCACGTCCAGGTCAGAAGGCGCCTTGGCCTGCCTCTTTCCCGCTGAGCTCACTGCACGCCTCCTCCACCAGCTGTTCCGGAGAAGTGCTACTTTTTCTCGTACTGAAAACAGAAATGAAGTTCCCTCGGTTAGGCAATGTGCAAGGCTGTCAACAAGCTTTAGAACAAATGCAAAAACAAGCGGAAGGGCTGTTTCTTATCTGGTCCCTAAATACCAGCGTGTGTCATTGGTTAAAAAGGCAGCCTGGGGGGGATAGCCAAGACATGACAGGTCATTACTATTTTATTCTTTAAACACATTGATGTAAAACTACTCAAACAGAGAAACTTCTAGTCTGCAGCCCCTGTCACAGAGGCCTTAGCAATCAGAATCCACTGTTCTACCTCTGGCATTTGACTAATGAACTCCTAAGAGGTCAGCTGGCTTCAGTTAACACCTGCAGGGAGGTAATGAGCTGCGGCTAGGACTGGAGTAATTACCCAGGTTAGAAGCAGAGGGAGGTAGAGCCAGTTACAGCCAGACACAGAGATGTGGAGAACAAGAGCGAGATTGGA
>PVKH010021441.1:0-14717 GCA_004027955.1 Chaetophractus vellerosus | reverse complement strand
CACATACATTATTTGGAAATATGCCTTTTTCTAGTTCAATTGTATTCTGATTCTTATAGGAATTAAAGAGTAGAGTTGTATATTGAGGAAACAGTATGGTTTGGTTTTACATTTACCCTTTTAGTTACCCTTGCTGAATATCTTCATTTCTTCACAGTACTCCCAGCCACTCTCTCTTGTCTTTTCCTTTCAACCTATAGTACTCCCTTTAGTACTTCTTGTAGGACAGTTATTTTGCTGATGAGCTCTCTCAGTTTCTGTTTATCTGTGAATATTTTAAACTCTCCCTCATTTTTAAAGGCCAATTTTGCATGATAAAGAATTTTTGGCTTCCAGTTTTTCTCTTTCAGTTCTTTAAACATACTATACCCCTGCCTTCTGACCAACATGGTTTCTGATTAGAAATTGCCACTTAGTCTTATTGAGGATCTCTTATATGTGACGAATTGCTTTTCTCTTGCTGCTTTCAGAATTCTTTCTTTATCTTTGGCATTTGACATCCTGAGTGGTATGTGTCTTAGAGTAGGTCTATTCAGATCTATTCTATTTGGAGCATATTGTTCTTCTTGGACATCTATATTTATGTCTTTCAGAAGGATTGGGACATTTTCAGCCGTTATTCCCTCAAATATTTTTTCTGTCCCTTTTCTCCTTCTGGGATATCCATGATATATGTGTTTGTGTGCTCTGTGCTGTCACTCAAATCCCTGAGACATTGGTCAATTTTTTCTATTCTTTTCTCTTTTATTCTTCAGACTGTACGATTTCAATTGTCCTATCTTCTAGTTCACTGATTCTTTCTTCTGTCTGTTCAAACCTGCTGTTAAGTGCCTCTAGTGCATTTTTAGTATCTACAATTGTGCCTTTCATCCTCATAATTTCTGTTGTTTCTTTTCATACTTGAAAATTTTTCTTTATGCTCTTACACGGTCTTCTTAATATCCTCTATCTCTTTATGCATATTCTCCTTCATCTCCTTGAATTGATTTAGGATGTTTATTTGAACATCTTTGATTAGTTGTTTCAACTTCTGAGTCTCCTCTCAAGCATTAATTTATTCCCTTCCTGTTTTTCAGTATGGCTTATTTTTTGCTGATGTCTAGGCATCTGATTCTCTTGATGGACTAACTCTGAAGGTCTGTTTCTCCCTCTTGTCTAGGGTTTTATTGTTGATTGGTTTTGTGTTAAGGATCTTCTTTGATGCTTGGTTTAACTTATTCTAGACCTTTAGAATAGCCCATGCTTAACTGTTCAGATTTTCTCAGCTCTTCTTCATCTGATTCTTGCCCTGGATGTGCAGTGCAATTTTTAAGAATGCACTTTTTGTGCAATTGTTTCTCCTCTGTTCCTTCTCCAGGAATCTTGATCTGTTTGTTTTTTGCAGATTTTCCTCCCTAGCTCCTATGATCATTTACAGTCTCTCCTTTACTTAGTGTCCAGTTTATCTTACACTTTTTCAATTCTGGGACCTGGCTTATCTTACAGCAGTTCAGTTTAACCCCTCCTTTTTTTTCTCTGTGAGGCTTTACTGCCTCTGGGTTCTTCCCTATTATGGTATCCCATCCTGGGGAGCCATATGGGGTCATTCCAGAAAGGTGGGTCACTTCAGAAAAGTCTGTTTTGCCTTTAGATGGTCCACACAAGTGAAACTGGATTGGTCACAACAGTTCTTACCAGCCTTTCTATGGCAGTCTCTCCCCCTCCCACCCCACAAGGGCCCTTTCATATGCAGCACCCCTCACCTATTTCTGTTCTTCCCTGGTTCTCTGCATACTTAGGTCGATGTGCCTAGATATGCAAGGTGTTCTAACTCACAGAAACTGCTGTGATTTGTTCTATAGTTTCTGTTCATGGTGAGAGGCACCTGGAGCCATGCTGCTTCTGTGAGGCTCCCAAGCTGCATGGGACTGAGTGAGGTGGAGGGGAATTAGGAACTGCATGGCAATCTGGGATGCACTTCTCTTACCTGAGATTTTCCTGTTTCTTTGATTCAGCACTTGGGGAGTTATTCTCCAGTCTCTACTACCCTTCAGAGTTCAAAGCAAGTGGAGTTTGTCCTTTTATTCACTAAATTTCTGAGAAGCTTTTTCAAGGGATGTTTACATTACCATGTTGATGACATCACCCACTGTCTCTTTAAGTATAAATATTCTGTGTTATTGATTAAACAAGAATCACATACTTTAGATAGAGACATATAAGTTGAAAAGTCAACATTTTGATAGGAAAATTAAGGAAACTGACTTGCATTTTTACCCTTTGTATAAATTTAAAAGTAGAGTGTTTAGAACACAGCCTTTCACTTTTTAAAATATATTTACGAGGTTCCAAATTGGCTGTTCCAAGGATCAATTCCTATGTGACCTAATTTTCCACAGAGAAGACACTTGGAAGAATCATTTAGAGTCTGAACTATTTTGGAATGACTGACCCATAGACTGTTTTCATCTGTATGATCAAGGTCTTGTGCAGCTTACCTCTGATCCTTTAAGACAGCCGGTTATGTCCTTCCTATCTACCAACTGTAAATGCATGCCACGGACACCTGAATGTTCCTTATAGTTAATACTTTGGGTCAAATACCCACCTTAGGAGGGTATTTGAATGAAACTGAAGATGGATCAATTCATCCTTCTCCATACTTCTCCATCAGGAAAATTACAAATATTCAATGGTATATCAGTTGAATCAATACCGGCAAATTCTCCATGAAGAGAACAAGCAGAGGGTTGCTCTTTAAAAAAAAAAAAGACAAATAAAAAAAAGATTTAATGTACTTTGAACTCATTCCCGAAAGATATATACATGAGACGTCAATTAGATTACGTTGTATTGCAAGGATTTAGAAATAGTTTATTCAGGAATATTCTTCAATTTAAGGCTGATAAGCAGCTTTAAATCTAAGATAATCGGGGCCGGCTCGATAGCCCAGTGGATAGGGCGCCGGCATACCACATGGGAGGCCCTGGGTTCGATTCCCGGGGACCTCTCCTAGCGGGCAGACCGCCTTGAGAATGGCAAGCCGCCATGGGCGGGCCGGAGCCGCCGTGGGCAGGGCAAGAAGCTGCCACGGACATGGCAAGAGCCTGCCACGGGCAGGGCAGGTCGCCCGCGGATGGAGCGCAGCCAGCCACCCGCGAACTGAAAGCCGGCCGTGAACAGACGCAGAGACCGCCCACAAGCGGGGAAAGCCGCGCCTGCGCAGTGACCACTCTCAGCGCGTCGCCGCAGCGGGGAGAAGGGGAGATATGTAATAAAATAAATAAATCTTTAAAAAAAAAAAAAATCTAAGATAATCAATAATGTGTGGATTTATCATTTAACTAATAGGTAAAGGTTGAGTTCTACACACATCGGGGTAAATGTCAAAGGATTATAAAGTTAGGATATTTAGAGTTCAACATTTTTATAACTTTATTCAAGTAGAAAATCACTAAGAGCTTTATGTGCCTGAGTTTTCAAGCAGATTCTGCAACATCTTCTATTTAGATCTGTTTAGACAGAGACTGTACTAATATACTCCTTACCTAGATCATCAAATTGGCCATATAATTTCCAGGTATCTCCATAGCTTTGAAATCTCTTTGTAGAGTCAGTTTAGAACTGGCTAAAATAGGGTGGAGTGGCTGGAAGCAAGGAACTATTTTATCTACTGGGTTGAACCCTCCTCTTCAGCAGCCATATCTTCACTGTTTCCACTAGGCATTATGAACAATGCTCAGGAAAAGTGGTTGGGAAAGGAATGGAGATACAGAAGATTGTTCTTCAGAAAACAGCCCTTGTCCCACAGAATGTTCATGGACGGCCAGTTTCAAATGCTTCTGACTACTTGCATTTCAGCTAAACTTTCCGGACTTGAACTTTTTAGAGCCTCCCCTACTGCAGTTCTTTACCTTAGAGGTGAGGAACGTGTCTTGAATATTCTGTGATCCCAATAACCAACTTAAAGCTGACATTAGCACAATCTCAAAAAGTTCACGAAGATTAATATGCTGTTGAATTATTGAAAAGGGTTGGCAATTCTTTATTTTATCCATATCCTTGGTTATCCAGGTAACTTGATGCACTTATGATGAGAAGAGATTTTAGAGATAAGGTTAATCAGAATGTCCCTCAGTTAAAAATCAGCTTGGGGGCTAGATAAAAATGTGTACTCTGGGACAAGAATCCCCCAAATAAATTTGCACTCCTTTACGCTGATGCATCTCTTGAATAATCTCTTAAGCTAACTTTGTTTGAACAGTACCTCCTTCAGGAATGCTACTACTTGTCAATGACATTAATTGCCAGGATAGAAAGGCAGGAGTGAAAAAAAGAGCCAAAAGTGGTCAAAAATCCTCAGGATAAACAAACCAACTTGACTAGAGTGGCTTTGCAGTTCTGCATTCTGAGAACACTGCTGGGCTTTCTTATCTTCCTCCCTTTTATTTTCCCCCCTCCCTTCTTGCTCATACAAATGGTTTAAGTTGCAGCTATACTGTATAGTACTGTCTCCCTTAAAATAGAAGCCCATGAAAATCTGGAGTTGTGAGCTGCAAATTAAGCTGTTTGTTCTCAACCTTTCAGCAGTAGCCTGTATAGGCAAAGTCTAGCTGATTTATTATTTTAATATCCTAATCATAGTGCTACCCTTTGTCATTTCCACAGTCTAGTATAGATTCTAAAACCTTGGTGGGCAGTAAACATTTGAAATGGGAGAGAAAATCAACATGCTTCCCTTCTGGGATAATCTAGGCTAGGTTTTGGTCCTGAACTCACAAAAGGCAAAGGCTTGAGAACCCTGGCTGGGGAGAGGGTGGTGAGGAGTCTTCAGTGGGTCTGTTGATGGGTTGAACTTTTGACTTGTCATATGCTGCTTCTCATCTGCGAGGACTATTGGGAACAGAGGTAGGCTCTCTCAAGGAACTATGAGCCTGTGGAGGGAAGTGAGGGGCCTCCTGAGACCCTCATTCCTCCAGCTGTCTCCAGTGCTGCTGGGTAGTTAAGGACTCACAGCTGAATCCCCTCTGGAAAGAACAGGAAGAGGAAGCAGCATATAATGAAGTTGTCAAAGTAAGCAGGATTCAGATCACAATGAATCTGCATGCCAAACTAAATAAGGGATTTGAACTTTGTTCTGTGGATTTTTTTTTTAAAAAGAGAAGCAACTTGGTTAGATGTAGGATACATTTGGTAGCAACCGAGAGCTCATTCCCCTTCTCCTGGTATTAGGGGAGTGGGTGGGGTATTATGAGAAGATTTGCCCAAGGCACGGCAGATGAAGTCATAAGTACTGGTGATCCAACCCCCATTAAGCTCAAGGAATTAAAAAAAAACACCTTTTTATTTTGAAATAATTATAGATTCTCCAGAAGTTACAAAAACAATACAGAGAGGTCCTGTGTATTCTTCACCCAGTTTCCTTCAATGCTAACATCTTACATAGCTATGGTATAATATCAAAACCAGAAAATTGGCATTGGTACAATCCACAGACTTATTCAGATTTTACCAGTTTACATGTACTCATATATGTGTACATGGATGTGTGTGTGCATGGATAGTTCTATGCAATTTTATCACAGTGTTGCACATATGTGCAACCACCATTACAATTAAGATGAAAAATTGTTTCATTACCACAAAGATTCCTTGTGCTACCCCTTTATAGTCACACCCATCCATTCCTACCCACCACCATCCCTAACCATTGGCATCCACTAAAGGTGTTCTACATCTATAATTTTGTCATTATGAGAATGTTATATAAATGGAATCACAAAGTGTGTATGATTCATTCAACATAATCCCTTTTTCTCAGCATAATGTTTTTTTTTTTTAAGATTTTATTTATTTTATTACATATCTCCCCTTCCCCCCGCTGCAGCGACGCGCCGAGAGTGGTCACTGCGCAGGTGCGGCTTTCCCCGCTTGTGGGCGGTCTCTGCGTCCATTCACGGCCGGCTTTTCAGTTCGCGGGTGGCTGGCTGCGCTCCATCCGCGGGCGACCTGCCCTGCCCGTGGCGGCTCTTACCATGTCCGTGGCAGCTTCTTGCCCTGCCCACGGCGGCTCTGGCCCGCCCATGGTGGCTTGCCATTCTCAAGGCGGTCTGCCCGCTAGGAGAGGTCCCCGGGAAACGAACCCGGGGCCTCCCATGTGGTATGCCGGCACCCTATCCACTGGGCTATCGAGCCGGCCCCTCAGCATACTGTTTTCATTCAGTATAATTCCTTTGAGATTCATCCAGGTTGTTTCATGTATCAATAATCAGGGAAGTAAAAAAGTCCACAAAAGCATATTCTCTTCCTACTGTCTCTGATGATAACATTTTAACTATCTACCACCTTGAAATAGAGGCCAAAGAAAGTAAAATGGTCTCTATGTGCTGAAAAAATTTTGCCTTAGATGCAGAAGTGTTATTACATATGACAGGTCCAAAGCCCCGGGGAATTAAGTGGCTTTTTCTCAGCCATAAAGGTCATATTTAGGTCTGCCACTTTTTTCCCTTTGTGACTTGCAGTTTCTCTGGGACTTATCTGAATGTAAAAGGAGGACTGAAGTAATATACCTCTGTTTTCTTCTGTTCATTGTACTGGGAATGACGCAGGACATGGAGGTCAGAGAGCCTGGGTTTGTGTCCATGCTCTACCTTACACAAATCTCAGAAGTGTTCACCTCTGAGTCACAGGTTCTTCACTTGTAATTTGGAAGAAATGCAGCCTTCTCTATTCCAAAGAGTCATCAGTTGGATTAAATAAGATTATGTATTTAAAGAAATATTTAAACTGTCAACGACGATTTGAAATGGAGGGATGGTTTTTAATATTGACAAGTCCTAAGGAAAGGATAACAAAATTACTTTCCTGCTCTAAATAGCCCAGCTATTAAAAGCCATGTCACTGTGAGAGTTTACCTAAACCTTCTCTAGCTGTTGCTTTTTTAAAATCTAAAAATGTAGATGGTAATACCTATTTTGAAAGATTGTTTGAGAAAAAACAATATGAATACTATAAAAAGGCAAAAGGTGAACACCATAGCAGGTGTTTAACTGAGGTAGTTCCTCTTACCATTAAAATGACTGCATGCTTGTTTTTGAAGCCCATGAAGTGATTCCTTTTGGAAAATATTGGTTACTTAACTTGTAGGTTCAAAACAACTGTTGAAGATTCTGTTACTATCACTTGTGACTTGAAGTATCACTGTCCGGCACTCCTGCCAGATTGGAAGCATGACATATTGAGAAGAGCATGGACTTTGGAGTTGAGAGATCTGAGAGATCAGAGCTAGCCCTAGCTCTGTTACTCAGGCCTTGGGCAGGTCAAATAATCTTCTGATCATCAGTTTCCTTATCTATAAAATAGGAGTAATGACACTTTGCCTTTGGGATTATGTCTTAGATTCCTAGGACTACTGTAACAAAGGACCACACACTCGGTGGCTTAAAACAACTGAAATGTATTGTCTCGCAGTTCTGGAGGCTACAAGTCTGAAATTAAGATGTCGGCAGCACTATGCTCCCTCTGAAACTTGTAGGGGAGAATCTTTCCTTCTCTTCCTAGATTCTGGTCATTTGCTGGCAATCCTTGGCATTCCTTGGCTTGCAGCTGCCGCACTTCAAACTCTGCCTCTGTTGTCACATGGCCTCCTTCTCTTCTCTTCTTGTAAGGACACCAAATTGGAATAGGGCCCACTCTACTCCATTATGAGTTCATCTTAACTAAGTCCATCTGTAACGACCCTATGTCCAAAGTCACATTCTGAAATACTGGGGGTTAGGAACTCAACATATCTTTTTTGGGGACACAAGTCAACCCATAACAGGATGTTTTAAAAATCATGAGAAATGCCTAACACAAAGGCTGGCATGTAATAGGTACTTGGTAATGACATGAATCCCCAAAGCACATCCGGAACAGCAAAAAGAATGATGGTCCTAGGATAGAATGGGTGAGTTATTTCTTCTAATTGAGACTCTTGCTCTCATTAATTGAAGGATGGTTGAAATCAGGAACTCTAAACTGGTGGCCTGAAGGCTAATTCTCCACAGATGTACAATATCATTTGTTTTTTAGTACTTTGAACTTGAATGCCATTAGCAGAGCAAGAACTCACTAATTCTACAGCTCTCAACATTCCCTGTTTTCCTATACCAGACTACTTCATATATTTACTTTACACACCTGGATATTGAAAGCATTTGAACTTGTCACATATGAAACAGGTAATCATCTCCCAAAGTGTGATCTTTGAAGTGTTAGTATATACTTCAAATATAATTCACAGCTAAATATATTTGGGAAATGGCAGCTAAACAAATTAAACAGATTTCTTTATTATTGAAGTTCACAAGTACCTATGAAGAGGACACCACAGAATTCAGCATTTCCTCAGCTTGTTTAATAACAGAATTCTTATCTTAGACTTAAGTCATCTCACAGGATTAGTGCTCCATGAAATAAACTACTTTGGGAAACACTGTTAAACTGATATTGTGTCAAGTGATAACTTATTCCCAAAGGACTGGGTCTACTGATTGGAAATAAGTATATATTTGAAAATAGTATAGAAAAAAGAAAAAGGAAATACACAAACATATGGGCATGTCAAATAGAAATGATGGAAATGCTAAATGGAATTGCCATAAAAGATCACAGTTTCAAAACATATTGCATTTGTGCAGCATCATTTTAAAAAAGAACACCTTAGTCCTTTTAATACAGCAATCTTCCCAATTAATTGATTTAGTTATGCCTTGAGAGATTAAAGTTTAATATATTTCTTGAAATATAGCTCATATTGGGCTGAAAGGAGGCACCAAGAGATTCTACTGTTTTGATGTTTGACCTTTTGAATATTATTTGGAACGGTATTTTTTTCCTGACTTTATGCATTTCCAATACTTCTGAAAATTTGCATTCAAACTGAATTTTCTTAAATCCAATACAATTTTACATGTATTAGGTGAAGTTAAGGAAAAGTAGGAAATTCTTTGGTAAATCAGAGGATCCTTTTGTGATGAGAATTGAGAATATCTTATCTGGATTTATTTATTCATTTTTTACATTTTAATCTCTTTGTGTGCAAAATTTATAACAGATTCATGTATAAAATACGGTCTGTTTTCCTTTCAGACAGAACTTAATATTGTTTCAGGTGATTCAGATATTTAGAGAATAAAAGCTTTGTATAATCAATCACCTGTCATGATCAGAATATTTGGCTTTCTGATTATTTATTTCCAATAATATTAACTCTAAAATCATTCAACATAATTTAATCTTTCTTTGATGTTTTCTTAAGCTCTTCAGAGTCTTTCAGAACCTATGGGTCATAATCATAGACATCACTTATGATTGTGCAGGCAAATGTGTCAGGCCAAAATAAAAGATCTTTTGGATCATTAGGACACCAGATAACCCTGTGGTGGATTTGTTTAGCAAATTTTAGCAAGGTGCATTCATTAATTGCTCAGCAATAAAGAAAGTATGAACTTTCATCTTTTGATTCTTCTACCATCCTTCCTTTTCCTATTTTTTCTTTACTTCTCTTCTTCTTTCCACTTTCTCTTTCTTTTCAATTAATTTCTCCTTTATTCTGTTTTATTCCTTCATTTCCTTCTTCATCTTACCCTTTCTTAAGAACATACATTTATGCAGAGTAGCCTAAAAGCAAGCTAACTTTAGTATCATTGAAATGGTACTATTTTACTCCCAGAGAATAGTTTCAACACACAGAATATATCTTAGTTAAAGCTTATGAAATTACTCAATTTTTTGTGGTTGCACAAAATCTTAGGATTCAGCAGAGCCTTAGAAGCCATTTGGTATAACATGTCGGTGATCCAAGCAAGCATCCTTCCCACAGACTCCCCCAAAGACTCAAGCCTCTGCCTGAGTACTTCCATGGAGCAGACTGTAACATTTTCAACAGCTCAAACTTCTGACCTTTGTTTTGATGGGGACTCTGGTAGTTTTATCGACAGCATCAATGAATTAGGAAAGTACCTGTTTTTCTGGTCCTGGGGCCCAAAGCTTTCATGCTAAAATTGCTTAAGATGATCAGGAATAGAAGGATGCTGAGAAATGCATCAAAAACATTGTTCTACAGAGTCCTGAGGGTTGGGTGATAGAAACCTCATAAATCAATAGTCTCAAAGGACAGATGCAGAGCTGAAAACAGGAAACAAATTAAGGATCAGAATCTGGGAAAAACTGAATATAACAGAAACATGGCCAGAGATGAAGGAAAGGCGTTCCTTGATGATCATTATGACTGCTGTTGAAAGTGCCTGGACTTCGCTATCATAGGCAGTGAGCAGTTGTGCATGGCTTAGGCTGGCTTAGTGAGCAGAGGCTGAAGTGAATCACTGGTTACTTTTCTCCGTTGGCTCTACTTTACACGTCTGGAAAGAGCAGAATGAGTCTACTACCTTTACCACATGGGACAATGGGCTTCTAGGATAAAAGAAACTCTGATCTCTGATCAACTTTCTCTATGTTTAAAGTTATTTGAATATTTTAACCCCCTTACCAAATCACATAGGCTGGGAATCTGAGAACCTGGTAAACGTGGGGATTGGTTGGGTCTAGCGTGGGGACTACAGAGCAAGGAGTTGAAGTGGACCCAAAGACAACATCTAGAAGTGAAGCTCAGAGACCAAGCAAAGCTTCAATCTGAATGGACTTAGTGGAAGCATAAATCAGGTGGATGTAATGTTCAAGAGACAGATTCTGGAAAAAAACAAATGCGGAACAGGCAGGTTTAGCATGGGATGTAAGTGGTAGCGCTCAAAGAGAGGGGACCCTGAAACCATGAGATAAAATCCTAGGAATATTTATAGTGGTCCTGTGGCCATTAGAAGAGGGCTCCAACTTCTTTTGCATACAACTTCTTCCCAACCCTGTCAACATCTATGCTTTGCCAAAGATAAAAGTGCAATTGGGATGCACCTCACGGAAGACTCTTAAGATCTGAACAGTGACGAAAAATGTGTGAAATGGATTCGCATAATCAATCTTCTGGACACTAAACATTTAAGTTCAAAACTTACTAAAATTTGTACTCCTAAAAATTGAAGAAAAAAAGATTTTTAATGGACAAGGGAATTGGTACCTGAATTTATACTCAAAATAATTTGCATTTTATTTCAGTGATAGAAATAAATGAAAATGATTTCAATTAAAAGTGCTCCATTTATTGGAAAATTAAACAACGATGTTGCTATTATACATAACACAATTTTAATTGGCAGTGATGTAAAATTTAGCTGTTTCACTGGTCTTTTGGGTTGGTAAATGAGGACCTAAACAGTTTCTTTGAAGAAATGCAGATGAGCCCTGATTTATCCTGACTAACCTGAGAAAGACATTTGATTCTGTCTTTGAGATGGCCCCATGATTTGGAGAATGTTATGCTAAACTTTAACTCTCCTTCCCAAGGTGATGAGTTGTTCCTTCTGGATGTTTGGTGTGGAATTACCATGTATGAAGTAGTGCCAGTAAAGAACAAGCCTGCTGAAATGGGACTGATATGACTTAGGGAAAGAAAATATATCTATATGGTGAGAAATAGTAATGTCTTCGAAACAAAATGTTAATACTTCTTGGGAATTTATAAAATGACTACTTGTGCCAGACTCTCTTTTAGATTGGGATGAACAAGTGTTTTTTTTTTCCCCCCTATAAAGGGCCAGATAGCAAATCCTGCAGTTCTCTATGGCAATTACTCCTCCCTGCCCTTATAGCACAAAAGCAGCCAGGGATAATTTGTAAACAAATGGGTGTGGTTGTGCTCCAATAAACCTTCATTTATAAAACAAGCAGCAGGCCAGGTATAGCTGTGGGCATAATTTGCCAACCTGTTCTAGATACTGGGGAAACAGAGGTGATCAAAACAAACATGGTTCTTACTCACATGAAGATTACATTCTGGTGGT
This sequence comes from Chaetophractus vellerosus, assembly GCA_004027955.1. NCBI lineage: Eukaryota > Metazoa > Chordata > Mammalia > Cingulata > Chlamyphoridae > Chaetophractus > Chaetophractus vellerosus. The sequence continues at coordinate 2,802 of PVKH010021441.1, read as the reverse complement.
AGGGCAGGAGGTGGACAGATAATAAAGAAATAAATAGGGAAGCAGATGTGGCTCACGTGATTGAGCTCTTGCCTACCACATGGAAGGTCTGGGTTTGGTTCCCAGTGCCTTCTAAAGATGAGCAAGACAGCAAGCTGACACAATGGGATGGCACGGCGAACTGATGCGACAAGATGACACAATAAGAGACACACAGAGGAAAACATAATGAGAGACACAACAAAGGAGGGAGCAGAGGTGGCTCAAGCAATTAGGTGCCTCCCTCCCACATGGGAGGCCCCCAGTTTGGTTCCTGGTGCCTCCTAAAAATATGACCAGCACACAACAGACAGACACAGCAAATGCAAACAATGAGGGGGTGGGGAGAAATGAATAAATTTAAAAAATAAATCAATAAACAAGAATATCCAATTGTGATAACTTCTCTGAAGAAAATTAAAAACAGGATGCTATGGTGGATTGTTTTAGTGTAGTTGGGGAGGAACACAGCTCTCAAGAAGTAGCATTTAGCTTGGGCTCTCAATGATAAGAAGGAGCCAGCTAGATACAGATCTAGGAGTACATTCTGGGCAAATGGAACTGCTAGTAAAGATTTCCTGGATTGGTATGAGCTTGGTGTGTTCCAGGAACCAAAAGACGGTCAGTGGGAACAGGGTGGGTATGAGAGGGAGAATTATTTCTTATTCAAGTAACTCCAAAGAAACTATATGCACAATGGTTTTCACCTTGAAATTTTTTTTTAATAGTACAAAACTGGAAACACTGTGAGCTCCTTCAAGGGAAGGAATGTGTTGCCAAAGAAAAAATTGTACTGGACAGTGTATAACATACAAGGATGACTTTATTCATAGCTACCATTGTAGGGGTGAGAGAGTAGAATGCAACTCCGTTAAAACAAAGGACAAGCTTTTAAAGGGCTCTTGGGGGTGAATTAGTGGAAGAGCACTGGAAAAGAGTAAGGGAGTTAATCACTGGGAAAGGTGAGTGATTTACTGAGATTGTAATTAGGACTCCCTTCATTGGGAATGTTTTCTTTTGCAGTTATCATGCTACCAGGAGTTTGTAAGGGCTGGGTGGCCAGGAGGGAGGCAGAAGGAGATAAGGAACTATGTGGTTTGGAGCCTCTCAGGTCCCTGGATAGTTTAAGGGCCAGGGGTGAGAGAAGGGTCAGAGGCCTGGAGTTTGGGAGAAGTCTGTCTAAGTTTAGCCAAGCTAAAGAGAATTTAAGGCCATCTTGGTTAGTGTCTAATTTAGTCAGTAACATAACATTGATACAAAGTAGATGATCTGTAAATGTTTGCTAAACTAAACAATCTAAATTCCTGGAAAAATGTAAATAATTAATTTGATTATATCAATTTGATGAATTTTTCCAAAGGCACTAAAACTATTGTTAGAGGTATCCCCTTACAAGGTTTGCAATGATTAACAGGTCATAAGACTCAACTCCCCAGTGACATAAACCTAAGACAGGCATCCTCCAGCCATAATCAATTGAGCCAGCGATAGCCTAAGGGCAGCTCATCCCCTCCCAAGAATAAACAAAATGGAGCAGATTGGGCCATCACCCCCTCCTGGCCCAAGCATCACCCATCACCAACCCCTCCCACATTGCAAGACCTCCTAGCCCACTTCCCCCTGGCCATTTGGCCCTAGGCTGTCATTTCCCCGCCTATTGATATACTGTATAAAGTCATATCCACCACCTTCCACGGGTGGGCTGAAGTCTCTCTTCAGACCCCCTCTGTTGGGAGAGCTTCCCAATAAACTTCCTGTCTGCAAGTGTCAGTCTCCATATCCCAGTGAGCACCGTTTTTCTCTAACAACATTCATATTAGCTTGGAATATTTCTAGCTGCAGTATCAAAAACTCTGATTAATGGTGGCTTCCAAATATTTGAGTTTAATTTTCCCATATAACAAGAAGTCCAGAGGTAGGTGGCTGTAGGAGTTGTTTCAGGGGCTTGATGATCATATAGCTGATGTTTCTGAAATTATCAGGCTTTTCTCTTGTATGCACAAAATGGCTTCCAAAGCTCTAGAGCAGCAATCTGGGGTCAAAGCAGGAAAAGGGAGAATGAGAGGGACAGCAGTCTATTGCTTTTGGTAGGAAAATGAATGCCTTCCCAGAAGCACTGGGTACACTCCAGCAGATTTCCCCCTAGGTTTCATTGTCAGAGCTTATTCACATGACCCCACCCACTGCTGCAAGGTAGTCTGGGAAAGTGGAGAACAGGTTTGTCATGCCTGATTTAGATCAATTATGATTTAACACTAAGGGTGGGCACATTGCCAACCTCAAATAAAAATTGAGTTTCTGTTGAAGAAATGAAGGGGGAGTGGAAATTAGGTAGGATACTATCAAGATTACCATCATTATGAAAATGCTAATTATAGAGTAAATGAGAATAGAGAATGAAGAACAAAGGCATGAGCAGTGCTTATAAATATGAATTGATTCATTTAATTCTCATAACAATTCTGTTAAGTAGATAATATATTTTCCTTTTTTATAAGTGAGCAAACTAAGATTAAAGAGATTAGGTAATTTGATTAAATTCACATAGCTAACAAATAGCACAGCCAGGCTTTAAGTTAGGTTCTCGGATTTAAAATCCTAGATTCTATCTCCATGAGATTTGTGTCCAGAATGACACCTCATGTAATAATGTGTGTAGAACTATGAAGAAGGCCAACCAAGGGACCATGGATAAATGAAAACAGCTGTGTTTTAGAATTGGGTTATAAATGAGTGATTTTTCTTTCTTTTAATCTTTTTTTTTTTTTTAAAGATTTATTTATT
>PVKH010021440.1:0-14331 GCA_004027955.1 Chaetophractus vellerosus | reverse complement strand
TTTATAAAAGTATATAAGCTACAATGTGGGACCTTGATGTGGACCAAAGACAACGTTTGGGAACTGTGTTTCACTATCCGTATGTCAGTTATGTTGGTGCTGCAATCCACATACAAAAACGTTTTGGTATGGGGGGGAATGGGATAGGAGTTTGAAAATATGAGATTGCCCTGTATTCTGTGTGTGACTCTGCTGTGACCTAAATCCTCTTTGAAAATTAAATGAAAAATGGTGGGATGCTTGAGAGTGAGAAGAGGAAGGTGCCATGAAACAGACTGGATATGAGATATTGCACCGATAAGGCAAATCAGAAAAAAAATTGTTTTTAATATATATATATTATTATTTTTTCACATTTTTTGGAAAAACCCAATCCTTTAATAACATCTTGTTTTCTATTTTCTAATTTTTTAATTTTTTAAAATTATTTTTTATTTTTAAAATTCTCATATATATATATTTTTCTTTATATATATATATTTTAGGATACATTGATTACATAAATGTTATACAGAAATTTTAGGAGTACCCATATGCCACCCTCCCACACCTCCCACATCCTCTCACATATATATCCATCATCAGTGTGGCAAGTTCTCATATATTTTAACTCTTACATTTAAATATCATTATTATTTCATTTTCCTATTCATTGCAATTGGCTATTGTTATGGCATCACCTTTGAAGAGGCTATGGATCACAGAAGGGTCACAACAGGGACAGGAGAGGATCATTGGTGGGGGGGTGTCAAGGTGGGGGGTGCATGGGAGGAAGTCCACCTGAACATACATAAAAGGCATGCATAATTGTTCAAATGCTCATGGGGCATGGCCACGGGGTGAAGAATTACTCAATAAATGGGAGAATACTGAATTCCCATCTTGAAGAGCCCTGCCATATTTTCCAGAAGAGTAGAAACATCTCCCCAAGTGCAGAGGTAGTGTCTGGCAAAGGAGGATGATGCATTGATGGGCCCTTGTTATTGAAGACTAGCCTTATGAGTCTTTCCTCTTGAAACTGAAACAGCCTAGTGTTATGGGGTGCCTAAGAGTTGCCCCTTGAGAAACCCCTTGTTGCTCAAATGTGGCTTCTCTTTATGTGAAACTCAGCATATGAATACATTACCTTCCTCCCAGCATGGGACATGATTCCCAGGGATAAGCCTCCCTGGCAATGAGGGATTACTAACAAAAGCCAATGAACAGTATGATTGGAAAATGACTTCTAATAAAAGGGAGAAATGGTAAAGACAAATAAGTTCATAGTGCTAAGAGACTTCAAAGTGAGTCGGGAGGTCAACCCAGAGGTAACACTTATGCAGATCCGAGTAGGACCTCCTAGGCTTCCAATATGGATATCACCCCAAACAGAGGGCCTCCTGAGGGCTTTGGAGATATCCAGGACCTATATCAGGATGGATAGCCCCAGAGTTTGGTGCCTTACCAGTGGGCCCTAATTTGGATTCCTTGCTCCTGAGAGTGACAGAGTCTGACCAAAATATGTCTTCACTGCACATGGTCCATCGGTCTCTTCTATATTTAGTTTTTTGAGGAACCACCAAACTGTCCTCCACAGTGGCTGGAGCAATCCAGAATCCCACCAGCAGTGGATGAGGCTTCTCATTCCTCTACATCCTCTCTAACATTTATAGTCTGCAGTTTTTTTAATAGATGTCATTCTAATGGGTGTAAACTGTTATCTCATTGTAGTTTTGATTTGCATTTCTCTAATAGCTAGAGATTCCAAGCATTTTTTCATGTACATTTTAGCCATTTGTATTTCATCCTTGGAGAACTGTCTTTTCAGGTCACTTGCCCATTTTTAAAATGGGTTGTTAGTCTTCTTATTTTCGAGGTGTAGGATCTCCTTATATATGCAAGATATTAGGCTCCAATCAGATATATGGTTGCCAAATATTTTCTCCCATTGTGTAGGCTGCCTTTTTATTTTCTTGATAATATCCTTTGAGGTGCAAAACGTTTTAATTTTGAGGAGATACCATTCATCTATTTTTTCTTTTGCTGCTCGTACTTTGAATGTGAAGTCCATGAAATCATTTCCTGTTACAAGGTCCTGTAGATGCTTCCCTACATTATCCTCCAAGGTTTTTATGGTCTTGGCTCTTATATTTAGATCTTTGATCCATCTTGAGTTAATTTTCATATATGGTGTGAGATGATGTTCCTCTCTTATTCTCTTGCATATGGATATCTAGTTCTCCATGCAGCACTTGTTGAAGAGGCCATTCTCTCCCCACTGAGTGGATTTGGTGGCCTTGTCAAATATCAGGCGACTGTATATGCAAGGATCTATATCAGAACTCTCAATTCTGTTCCCATGATCAGTGTGTCTATCTTTTGCCAATCCCATGTGGTTTTCACCATTGTAGCTTTGTAGTATGTTTTGAAGTCAGGTAGTGTGATACCTCCAACTTTCTTTTTCTTTTTCAATATGTCTTTGGCAATTCAGAGCCTCGTACCTTTCCAAATAAATTTTGTAGTTAGTTTTTCCAATTCCTTAAAAAAATATGCTGTTAATTTTTATTGGGATTGCATTAAATCTGTAGATTAGTTTTGGTAGGATAGACATCTTGATGATATTTAGTCTTCCTATCCATGAACAGGGGATATTCTTCCAATTTTTTAAGTCCCCTTTGATTTCCTTTAACAATGTTGTGTAGTTTTCTGCATATAAGTCCTTTACACCTTTAGTTAAATTTATTCCTAGGTATTTGATTCTTTTGTTACTATTGTAAATGGAATTTTTAAAATTTCCTCCTCAGATTGCTCATTGTTGGTGTACAGAAATGCCAATGATTTTACAGCATTCACGTTACAGCCTGCAATGTCACTGAATTCCTTTATAAATTTTTGCAGGTTTGTTGTAGATTTCTTGGGGTTTTCTAAGTATAGGGTCATGTCATCTGCAAATATTGAAATTTTCACTTCTTCCTTTCCAATTTGGATGCCTTTTATATTTTTTCTTGCCTCAGTGCTCAATCAAGTACTTCTCGGACAATGTTAAGTAAAAGTGCTGATAGTGGGGATCCTTGTCTTGTGCCTGATCTCAGAAGGAAGGCTCTTAGAATTTCCCCATTGAAGATGATGTTAGCTTTGGGTTTTCACATATACCTTTTATCATGTTCACAAAGTTTCCTTCTATTCCTATATTTTGCAGTGTTTTTTTTAATCAGGAAAGGGTGATGTATTTTTCAAATGCTTTTTCTGCATCTATGGAGATGACCATGTGATTTTTTTCTTTCAATCTGTTTATGTGGTGTATTGCATTGATTGATTTTCTTATGTTGAACCATCCTTGCATAACCAGGATTTATCCTGCTTGGTCATGGTGTATAATGCTTTTGATATGTTGTTGAATGTGATTAGCAAGTATTTTGTTGAGGATTTTAGCATCTAGGGTCACTAGAGAAATTGGTGTGTAATTTTCATTTCTTGTGGTATCTCTGTTTGGCTTTGGTATTAGGGTAATGTTGGCATCATAGATTGAGTTAGGGAGTGTTCCTTCTATTTCTATTTTTTTGGAAGAGCTTAAGCAGGGTTGGTGTTAGTTCTTTCCAGAATGTTTGGGAGAACTCAGCTGTGAAGCCAGCTGGTCCTGGGCTCTTCTTAGTTGGGAGGTTTTAAATGGCTGAGACTATCTCTTTACTTTTAATTTGACTGTTGAGTTCATCGATTTGTTCTTTTGTCAGTGTAGGCTGCTTGTGAGTTTCTAGGAATTTGTCCATTTCTTCTAAATTATCATTCTTGTTAACATATAATTTTTCAAAGTATCCTCTTATGATATTCTTTATTTCCATGGGGTCAGCCGTGATATCCTTTTCCTCATCCTTATTTTGTGTATTTGCATCAGCTCTCTCTTTTTCTTTGTTAGTCTGGCTATGGGTTTTTCAAATTTATTGATCTTCTCAAAGAACCAACTTTTGGTTTTGTTCATTTTTTTCTAGTGCTTTCTTTCTTTCTTTTTAATTTAGCTCTTCTTTGCTCTTTTTAATTTCTTTCTTTCTGCTTACTTTATGATTGGTTTGGTGTTGTTTTTCCAATCCTTTCAGGTGTTCAGTTAATTCTTCAATTTAGCTCTTTCTTCTTTTTTAATATATTCATTTAGAGCTATAACTTTCCCTCTCAGTACTGCTTTGGCTGCATCCCATAGGTTTTGATATGTCGTGTTGTCATTTTCATTCAACTTCAGGCAGTTACTGATTTCCTTTGAGATTTCCTCCTTGACCCACTGTTTGTCCAAGAGTGTGTTTTTAAATTTTCATATCTTCATGCCTAATCTAGTTCTCTGGCCCTTAGTGATTTCCAATTTCATTCCATAGTGGTGAGAGAAATTACTTTGTATAATCTCAATCATTCTGAACTCATTGAGATTTGTTCTGTTGCCTAGCGTGTAGTCTATCTTAGTTTATGATCCATGTGCAATCAAGAAGAATGTATATCCCGCTGTATTAGGGTGCAGCATTCTGTATATGTCTATTAGGTCCAGATCCTCTAATGTATTATTCAGGTTCTTTGTTTCTTTACTGATTCTCTGTCTAGATGTTCTGTCTAATGGTGATAATGGTGTATTAAATTCCCCCACTATAATTGCAGAGGCATTTATTTCTCCATTAGTTTTTCCAGTGTTTGCTTCATATATTTTGAGCACCCTGATTAGGTGCATAAATGTTTATGATTGTTCTTTCTTCTTGAGAGATTATCACTTTTACTAATATATAGTATCCATCTTTGTCTGTTATGATTGCTTTGCACTTAAAGTCTATTTTGTCCGATATTAGGGTAGCTACTACTGCCCTTTTTTGGTTATTATTTGCTTGTAAAATTGTTTCCCAGGTATTCACTTTCAGCATCCTTGTATCCCTGTGTCCAAGGTGGGTCTCTTGTAAACAACGTATAAATAGGTCATATTTCTTTATCCATTCTGCCAATCTGTGTCTCTTGACTGGCGAGTTTAATCTGTTAACATTCAGTGTTATTACTCTCAATGAATTTCTTACATCCACCATATTTTCTTTGGGTTCATGTATGTTGTATGTAGTTTCTGTTTCTCTTTATGTTGTTTTTATTGTTCTTACACTCTCCTCCAACTCTCTCTCTCTTGTTTGTTCATTCAAATGTTAGAGCTTCTTTTAGTATTTCTTGAAGTGCAGGTTTCTTGTTGGCATATTCCCTTAATTTCTGTTTATCTGTGAATATTTTGAACTTTCTGTCATTTATGAGTACCAGCTTTGGTGGATAGAGGATTCGTGGTTTTTTAGTTTTTTTTTTCTTTTAGTACCTAGACTATGTCATACTAATGTCTTCTTGCCTCCATGGTTTCAGCTGAGAAGTCAGCACTTAATCTTATTGTGCTTCCCTTGAATGTGATGGTTCTCTTTTCTCTTGCTGCCTTGAGTGTTTTCTCTTTGTCTTGAGCATTGGACATTTTGACAAGTATATGTCTTGGGGTTGGCCTGTTGGGATTTATATTGTTTGGGGTGTGCTGTGCTTCCTGGATATGTACATCCATCTCCCACTATAGGGTTGGGAAGTTTTCAGCCATTATTTCCTTCAAAACTCTTTCTGTTTCCCTTCCCTTCTCTTCACCTTTCGGGATGCCTAAAATGGGTGTATTTGTACATTTTGTGTTATTGGTAAAATCCCTGAGTTCCTGCTGGATTTTTTCTATCTTTTTATCTATCTTTTCTACTATCTGTTTGATTTCAGATGTACTGTCTTCCACATCACTAATTCTTTCTTCTGTCTGTCCAAATCTGTTGTTATGGGAATCCGTCATCTTTTGATTTCTTGGATTATGTTATTCATCCACATTGTAACCATTATCTTTTTATGTATGTTTATAATTTCTTCAGTACGTGCTTCCAGTGTCTTCTTAATATCCTTAATCTCTTCCTTCACTTCATGAAGTTGGTCCATGATATTTGTATGGCCAGCTTTGATTAGTTGTTCTATGTTCTGCATCTCTTCCTGGTTTTTGGTTTGTTCTTTGGAATGGTCCATGTCTTCCAGTTTCCCAGTATGGCTTGTAATTTTTTGTTGCCCTCTGGTCATCATTTTATCTTCATGGGTTTATTCAGTTGATTAGCTTCTCTCTCTGCTCTGGAGTTTTATTTAGCTTGTAGTTCTGTTTGTGTGTTAAGTTTTCTCATTGATAGTTTCTTCCCCTTGTTGTATTTCCTTGCTTTTTTCTATATTCCCTTGAAGGAAGAAGATTAGGGCCAGAGCAATTGAAAGGGGTATGAAAGGAAAAGGGATAATAGTACTATTGATAGAAGTTGGAAGAGGGGCCATATCATACTTAGTAAAATGAATGTTTAACTCATGTAAGCAGTGTAGAGTAATAGGAGAAGAAAATTGGAGTGCCTACAATGGAATGGGGAATCAAATAGAGAAAAATATATAGAATATTTTATAAGGCCAGAATGATGAGGAGAGAGAAAACTAATAAGGAAAAGCTGAAAGAAAAAAGCTAATATGAAAAGAAAGAAAGAAAAGAGAACAGAATAGACAAAATAGAAGTTGACATGGGTGAAGTTGAGTGCAAATGAAAAAGGGTGGAATGTAAGAACCACAACAGAAAGCTGAAGGTAGAATGATGAAGGAAGGAGAAGAGATAGCGTTGGTAGACACAATCACTCTACACAGAGAATGGAAAGTCAAGGATGAAGAAGAGCTGCAAAGAAGAAAAGGCTATCAGCACCTAATTTTAAGAAAGACAAGAGGAGAGAGTAGAGGTAAGAAGCACAGAAGCATGCAGTCAAAGGAAGAACAGCATTCCTTTTGGGCCCTTGTGGAGCCTCTCAGCCTGTGTTCATTAATCAATTGCCCTGCAGCCTTCTCTCTGCAGGCTTTGAGGCAGAATTTAGTGTTTAAAGTAAGTCAATATGTTTCTTTCTCTCTTTTTTTTAAATGAAATATGGGTCATTAAAGAACTCCTCTTCTAGCCCACCCCCTCCTGTGAGGGGACCCCAAATAGGCTCATAGAGACTTATCTATTAACTCCCACTGCCTGACCCCCCTCAGGGGAGCTGAGATAGTTTACTAAGCACAGAGCTGTAAAATTGCTGGCTCCACCCTTTTCTGAGCCTAACATCTATGTCACAGTTAGGTAAATTAGGTAAATTAGCAGGGCACCACAATTTCACTTCTCCCCTCAGCTGAGCACCACTTCCAGCTGGCTAATTCACTCCCAACACTCCTATGGGTTCCTGGTGACCAAACTCACAGAAAGGAAACCCCTCTCCACCTTTTGCTAGAAGCTTCCCACTCTCAGAGTTTATTCCCCTCCTCACCAGTCTACCAGCGTCTATTCAGACTGCCCAGCCCCCTTCCACGGGAACAGGGTTTAGCCACCTGTGATTACAGCTGGGGAGCAAAGAACTCATGATTTTATGCTGAGCAGTCCACCTCACAGTCCAGTTGCCTACAGACCAGTGCACCCAAGGCCTCCATCACCCAGGCTCCCAGAAAAGACCACCCTGGTTGGCTCCCATCTCCAAGGAACCAATCTCCATGGAACCGAGTGGTGAGTGAGTACCTAAACCGATGCCATCTTGCCAAAACTCAAATTTCTTCTTTTGAAAATGTGGGTTGCTTGTGTGTTTCTAGGAATTTGTCCATTTCCTCTAAATTATCCACCTTGTTGACATATAATTTTTCAAATATTCTCTTATAATACTCATGCCTAATAGGGGAGGGCAGACCAGTGTGTCAAGGCTTCAGTGTTGTTGCAAGTAACTATGAAGTTTTTCCTTCAAGGAGTGAAGCCTGGTGGTTCATGTGGGCCCCTGGGGGGGTCAGTGAGGAATAGAATAGATGGATCAGAGGGCATTTTGGGGGAGATGGAAGTGTTCTACATGATCTCACTATGGTGGATAAAGGCCTTGTTTAATTGCATCAAAGTTTATAAATGTGTATGATCCAAAATGTAAACTATAATGTAAACTGTTTTCCATGGTCGGTAGCTCTATTTCAATATTTGTACATCAGTTGTAATAAATATATCATCCACATTTAAAATGTTATTAATAGGGAAAGTGGAATGGGGGAAGGATGTTGGGTATATAAGTGTCCCATGTATTCAGCATGCAACTTCTTTTTAACCTAAAACTTCTTTGAGAACAAAATGAAAATATAAAAAAAATAAGACACTGGGGGAATAAAATGAAGACCATGCTACTACACATATAGGACAACAGTTCTTACAGTGATGAAAAAGAAAACATCAAAATTTTTAAAAAATATTTTTTCATTATTGTCATTATCTCAAACTTTTATTTTTATTTTTATACTTTTTTGTATTTTATTTCTTATTTTTACAACTATCATTATTATTTAATTTTCTTATTAATTGTATTTGCCTATATTATTGGCTTCATTTTTGAAGGAGTTTTGGATCACAGAGGGGTTACAACTGTGGCAGGGGAGGATCATTGTTGCAGATTGTCAGAGACAGTGGATACATGAGAGGAAGCTCACCTGGGCATAAATATAAGACATATAAATGTGTTCAAATATTCATGGGGCATTGTCAAAAAGGATGGAGAGTCACAAAATAACCAAAAGAATATCAAATTCCCTTCCTGGGGAGCTCTGCCACATTCTCTAATAGATCAGTAAGAATCCTCTGAGTACAGGGGCAATGAGGATAGTCCATTGATGGCCCTTGATATTAAAGACTGTGCTTATGAACCCTTACTCTTAAAATTGAATCTTAGCCTGGTATTATAAGGTGCCTAAGAGTTGCCTCCTGGGAGCCTCCTTGGTGCTCAATGTAGCCTTTCTCTAAGCTGAACTCAACATATAAATACATCACCTTCCCCCCAGCATGGGACATGACTCCCAGGGATAAGCCTCCCTGGCATCAAGGGATGATTAACAAGAACCAACTAGCAATGCAACTGGAAAAAGACCTTGACCAAAGAGGGAAGAGATAAAAACAAGTGAGTTTTTATGCCTAAGAGACTTCAAAGTGAGTTGAGAGGTCATTCCAGAGGTTATGCTTATGCACATCTCAGCAGGATCTCTTTGCCAAAGTCAATACTACTCCAAATAGCAGGATTCCTGAAGGCTCTGTTGACATCCAGACACTACAGTCAGGGCAGATAGCTCAGGATTTTGGTGCCTTTCCTGTGGGCCCTACTTTGGAATTTATGCTCCCCTGCATAACAGAGTTGAACTCAGTTGTGGTTTCCCTACACATGGCTCTACTTTCTATTTGAATGTATAATTATTACTAGATTAGGTTGGTGTACATCCCAGAGACTTAAGTCTTTGGGCTTTCTGTGTGCCAACTGGGCCCTGAATCTCAATGGAATTGCAACACCTACTCTTCAGTTCATTGGTCTCACCCAGGACAACTAACATGAAGGTGATGATGGACAACTACCATATCAAGGAACCAAGAGTGTCTACAATTGCCACAAGAGTGTCCCTTTCATTGGCCCTATGGGATCACAGCCCCCTCTCAATTAGAGGTGGAGTGGACATCATCATCTCAGAATCCTCAGGATTGGGGAATGAACTATGGACTAAAGTGGACTTACTGGCATTTTACTATAGACTTATTGTGATTCTATCAATGGAAGAAATTATATCATTGATGTGGAGTGGCCACTGGAAGTTCTGAGGGCAGGGAGAAGGAAAAACACTTGTAATAATGGGGGGATTTTTGGGACTTGGGAATTGTCCTGAATGACATTGCAATGACAGATATAGGCCATTATAAATCTTTCCATAACCTACAGAATTGGATGGGAGAGAGTTAAAACTATAATATAAACTCTAATCCACACTTAGTGGCAATGCTCCAAAATGTGTTCCTCAATTGCAATAAATGTACCTCATTAATGAAGGATGTTGTTAAATGGGAAAATGTGGGAGATTTGGGAAGCGGGGCATATGGAATCCCCTATACTTTTTATGTGACATTTGTATAATCTAAGTATCTTTTAAAAATTAAAAAATTATAAAAGTTGTTTTGACTAAAGTGAAATGATGAGTTTTTCACAGAACAGAATGAGGGCTATAAGACAGGACTTAAATGGATATGACCAGAAGTAGAAGGTTTGTGAAAGCTTGTTTAAAGGGAGTGAGTTTTGTCCTAATATAAGATGGCTAGTTTTCATAAAATCAGGGTGGAAATATGCAGGACAAGACTTGAATGGATATGGAAAATTATAGAAAGTTCAGTGAAGTAAATTTTGGTTGTTGCTGACTGTAATGCAATAAGCTTCTTTAAATGTGAAACTTATCTTAAGGTAAAGTAACTACTCTATATGGTTATAATTGGTATAAAAGGTTATAGGAAATTACAGGTTGGAGGAAGTCTGTAAAAGCATTTTCTGTACTGAGAGATTTCAATGTAAGTAGCTGATTCTGGGAAACCATTATTAAGTAAAATTTTATAAGGAGATTTTGCTAACAAAAAATAACTTCAAAGCAAAGAAAGCGATTAGATGCCACCATAATCTATTATAATCTATGCTAACAAGGATTTGTTTACCAAATGATGTATGATGCAAAGGTAAATATTGATTTTCTTTCTCTGTTAAAGTGACATATTTTTCTTAAATTATTAATCTGATTTAAGTGAAAAAATACAAAAGTCCTTTTGAAATGATCAATATATAAAGAACAAAGAGACTGTTTCTTGCATAATGGCTTAATATACTTTATGTTGGGCCTACAACTGCTATTTTGGAAGTTAAATCTTTTCCAAACCATTTTACCAAATTACTTGTCACTGTGCTAAATTGGAGGCCTGTTTAAATATAATATTCAGACCTGACAACTTTTAATATTCTAATAATCCTAAAGAAAATCTTTTGTTGAAACTCTTACAAAAAATTATGTTCTTTCACCTTGTAAAAAGTGGTGTATTTAAGTATATATGTTTATGGAAATTAATTTCATCAATAGATTCATATTTCAATTCACAGTAGAAAATATATTCCACAACTGACAAATATAACACTTTTGTAAACGGTGGAAACGTTTAAATGGATGTTATTTTGACAATGTTTTAAATTTTAGTCAAATTTATTCTCCTTAGAATTTTTATTGAGGTGTTAAACTTCTTTTTTAAAAACTTGGCTTGTCATAAAATAGTGCACATTTCACTGTATTTATATTCTAAGACTTTTGTAAATGTGCAGACCTATGTTTACTACCAAGAGAAATATTATTTATGAAATGATAATAGGAATATAATCTTGATTCCATTAGGAATTTTATGTCCTCATAAAATTTATTAGAAAAAAGTTTTCTTCTGATACTGCTGAAGTCTCTTTGTGAGGAACAGTATCCTTCTAAAAGAGAATACCTGAAGGAGAAATTAGATGTGTAATTTACTTATTTATCTGGGGATCATATAAAATTCTTGAAGATTTTTAAACTTCTCACTGTCTGTTCTATCCTAATATTGATCTGCATGATATTGTTGGTTATAATATTAGTTATTCTTAGAAAAATGTGATGTTATGGAAACAACTAAAACCTCTTATTGGTTAAACTGTTCTGGTCTGATACTTTTCTAAAAGAGCATGCAGTCAGCTCATCTTCAACAAAAAAGGACTTTAAAGAAAAGCAAGGCAAGTCTGTAAACTTTAACTGTTGATTAACATAATCTCTTGGTAAAAGTGAATTCAGTCACAAAACTTCTGTGGTCTTTTGTTAATGGTCTCTAGAAACAGCTTTATTCAAAATACCCATAAGGAAATTAGGGCCTAGATTGTAAGCTCTTACAGCAGTCATATTTATACCGGAACTCTGATTTTTAATTATTTTTAAGTCCTAAGGTGCTTTGCTATTTGTGTGTAACTTAATAAGTCCCTAGAATTTTTAAGGGCTTGTATGATACTGGGAAATCAGAGCTAAAGTTAACCAGATCTAAATGTGTTGAAAAAGCAGCATTAATTCTAAAAAACCAACAACATAGAAGCTAAAAAGAATCAGACCTCAGTTATTTGGTGGAGCTAATCTAGAGATGGGGAGAGTCAGGATACAGGAATAAGGTAGTAATTTTGGTAATTTGAAACTTGGAATGCTGTGTGACCAGAAAAAGAAATTTAGTTTTTCAAGAAAGTTCATTGAATTTCTAATTTAACCTGACTAGTCAGCTTACTTCAACAGCATAATTAACATGGAACCTAAAACAGTGAATGAGATTGTGATATTCTGTACAGAATTGTTGTAATACATTGATGCATTTCCAAGTGTTTTGGGCATAAATTAGAAAGGTATTTGAAAAGTCCCTTAAGTATTGGAAAAAATATAGAAATATTAAACTTCTTCACCTGAGAAATTCCTACTACTCTCAAGCAATAGGAGCTCCAATTTTATTAAAATGATAGAACTTTGCAAGGTAAACGTATGAAAAAGCAACATGCTATTAAGCCCTTGTCCTCAAGGATTGTTCTCACAAAACTTATGTTTGTAATGATGAAGCTGACCCTAATTATAATTATTGCCTGAGTCATCTCAAGAGAACCTCTCTGTTACTCAAATGTGACCTGCCTCTCTATTTCACTACCTTACCCAGATGTATGACAGGAATTCCAGGGATAAACTTTTCCTTGGCAATGTGAAACTTAACTTCCAGGGATTTTTCCTGGCAGTGCAGGACTTGATAATTCCCAGGGATGGGCCTCCATGACAACATGGGATTAGACCAAAAAGAGGAAAAGAAATAGAACAGAATAAAGTTTTAATGGCTAAGAGATTTAAAATAGAATTGAAAAGTCATTCTGGAGATTACTCTTATGCAGGTTTCATCCAGCAGGCAAAGCCCAGATAATATTCCAGGCTCTAAGAAAAGCTATAAAATTATTTCCCAATGTATCATGGTTATTTAAACCATAATTCTCAATTTATGTACTAAGTTTATTTTTCAGAAAGTCTCTGAATTATTACTATGCCAGAAAAGACTTGAAACCCAGAGGACAACCAGCTTCACCCCTCTACCCCATTTTGTTGGCATTCCTTTTCAGCATGAAGCCAGAAAGATCCAATGTCAGATTATTCCCAAGATTGGAAGTTTTAGAGAAGGAGGAATTATAAATGAAGATAAATTAAATAGATGCTTTTAAAATTAGCCCAAAGGGTTAATATCTGAAATGACTGAATCTGCCTAGATTAACTTCCCCCTTTGCATGTGACCATTTCTGACTAAGAATCTGCCATTGTAATGATTTTTCCAGTTGGATCTTACCCTTGTATATGGCCACTTATACCTGCTATTATAATGATTACTCCAGACAGATCTTACCTTTGTATATGAATTTTTCCATTTACAGAGTGACCACTCCACCATCCTCTCTTTGATATCTATATGAAAAACCTTGTAGCTGACATTTGTTTTTTGGAATCCCCCTCTTCCTGATGACTTGATTTCTGATAATGATTTTTAATTTGTGACTCACCCCTCATCAGTACCCACCCCCAACCTGTTATAGCCCCTTAATATTTATTAATGAAAGAACCTGTGCAAACATCTCCCCAATTACTCAGAATCCTGATGTTAAAAAAATACTAGAATTTCTACAGATCCAGTTGGCAGTTTTGCACCAGAAGATCACTGTGCTCCATCACTTGTGCAATCAATACAACTCTTTCTCTCTTTGAAACTGTGGTGTTTCAGAAATTGGCTTTAAAGATGCATTGGGAGAAAAGAATCCATGTTTGCTTGGTATCAACCTGACCTCACCAAAACCCTCTGAAAGAGCCTATGTCAGGTTTACAGATGAATCCTGCTGTCAAAATGAAAAGAGACATCTACTTGCAGGATATGGAATAACAATCTCTTCTGAAATTGTTAAACATAGCCCCTCCCTGAGGCTTCCTCAGCTCAGCAGACAGAACTCACAGAGGTTATGTTGGCCTGCAACTTAGCAAAGGGTAAAGTAGTTAGCATTTACACTGACAGTTGCTATGTCTTTGGAGTAACCCAAAACTTTGACATGCTCTGGAAACACCAAGGTTTACTTACAACCCATCAAAAACAAGCTTGGTGGGGTTTGTGGGAAGATGGAGATGAACTAACAATGGAGAAAGAGTCAAAAGCTGTCCAAGGGACATGCTTTGGGGGTCAGCAGACCAGGACAGTGTTACACAACTCCCAGGAGGGTGAGGAACAGAGAGACAAAGAAGCCAAAATGACAAATGTGAGTTACCAATCCACCATGGTGTCCAGGAAGTGCTCCCTTCCCCCACCCCCAAGATATTATGCTGGGGTAAAAGAGCTGTTTCAGTGAAGCCATCCAAGAGGGGAACAGACATTTCCTTCCCTTTCAGCTGTTTCAAGGGAAAAGT
>PVKH010021439.1:0-14313 GCA_004027955.1 Chaetophractus vellerosus | reverse complement strand
ACTGGAAGACTAAATATCATTAAGATGTCTGTATTTCCCAAAATGACTTACAGATCAAATGCAATCCCAATAAAAATTACAACAGCAGTTTATACTGAATTGGAAAAACAAATTATATAAATTATTTAGAAGGAAAAGGGGTCCCAAATAAGCACATGCCTACTGAAAATGAAAAATGAAATTTGAGGTATCACACTACCTGACTTAAAAGCATACTACCAAGCTAAAGTGATCAAAACACTGCATAGCTTTGACGGTGGCAAAAACTGCATGGTATTGTCACAAAGATAGATATACTAACCAACGGAACAGAAATGAGAGCTCTGATATTGATTCTGACATATAATATGATATTTGACAAGTCTACCAAAACCACTCTAACTTGGATGGAATGGCCTCTTCAAAAAATGGTGCTGGGAGAACTGGATATCCATATCGAGAAGAATAAGAGATGATTGCCATCTCATGCCATATACAAAAATTAAATCGAGATGGATAAAAAATCTAAATATAAGAGGCAAGACCATAAAACTCCTAGAAGATAATGTAAGGAATCATCAATGTGAAATGGTTTCATAAACTACACCCAAAGAGTGAGCAATGAAAGATAAAATAGATAAATGGGCCACCTCAAAATTAATAACTTTTGTGCTTCAAAAGAGTTTGTCAAGAAAGTGGAAAGTCTGTGAGAAAATAACTGGGTAATTGGGAAACACTTATCTGATATGTAAAAAACTCTACATCTAAAAAATAGACAAACAACCATTTGAAAAATGGTCCAGAGATTTGAATAGACACCTTTCCAAAAAGAAAATATAAATGGCTAAAAAGCACATGAAAACATGCCATCTATCAGGAGCTATTAGGGAAATGAAAATGAAAACTTCAATGAGATATTATCTTACACTTATTGGACTGGTGGCTATTAAAAAATAGAACTACAAGTGTTGGAGAGGAAGTGGAGGAAAGAGAATACCCATCCACTTCTGATGGGAATGTAGAATGGTGCAGCCATTGTGAAGAACAGTTTGGCAGTTCCTCAAGAAGCTAACTATAGAATTGCCATATGATCCAGCAGTCCAACTGCTGGGTATATACCCTGAAGAATTGAAAGCAGGGATATGAACAGATATATGCATGCCAATGTTCAGAGTGAAATTATTCACTATTGCCAAATATTGGAAGAAACCCAAGAGTCTCCAAATATTGGAAGAAACCCAAGAGTCTATCAACAGAAGAATGAATAAGCAAAATGTGATATAAACATACAATGGAATATTAGTCAGCTGTAAGAAGGAATGAAGTGTTGAAATACATGACAACAGAGATGAACCTTGAAGTCCTTATGTTGAGTAAGTATGCCAGGCACTGAACGACAAATATTGCATGACCTCACAAATATGACCTAAGCATATCGAGCAGATCCACAGAACTGGTGTATGGAAGATACGTTATCCAGACAGAGAAGAAAATAGAGTGCTGTGAGCCAATGCTCAATATGGTCAAAACTCAAGGTGAAAAGGGGTGGTTTGGCAATGGATGGGTTTGGTGGTCGTGCAGGGATGTGAGTGGGTTTGAAAATGCTAGAATATGAGGGTGAGCAGGGTGTCAGGTTTAGGTTGGGCTTTTCAAGGAACTGGGGGAGGGATAGAGGAAGGAACAGGTGAACTCTGGGGGTGGTTTATGGCTGTGGTTGAAACTACAATGGAGGGAATGTTCTTTTGGCAAATATGGCAGTCGAGTTTCATTGGTGCAGTGTTTGGTGGTGGAGGGATATATAAGAAAGTGTGCACCTGGGGCATAATTTTATAAAATATGAATGTGTTCATCCTGTCATAGTGTGTCATACCAGTGGGTAGACAAGCACACAATAAACAAGAAAATAGTAAACTCCTATCCTGGAGAATCTTGCTATATACTCAAATTAAGGGGCAAGAGACTCTCAAGAACATAGACAATGCCTTGTAACAGAAATTAGACTATTTTGTTAATCCCTAAATATTAATGCATGTAACTATGAACTTTGTTCTTCAAAAATTGAAACTTAGTGATTCTATATGTTCTATTGGGGGAATAATAAGTAGAATATAGAGCATTTGGGGGGCACTGGAATTATTCTCCATGACCCTGCATTGACGAATACAGGGCATTATACATTTCATCACATCCTATTAAAGTTGTAAAATGTAAACCATAATGTAACCCATTCACCATAGTTAGTAGCAATGCTTCAATATATGCTCATTAATTGTGACAAATGCACTATACTCACGTAAGATGTTATTGGTAGGGGAGGATGTGGGGTGGGAGGTGGTGTGGTATATGGGGATCCCTTATATTTTCTATGTGATTTTTCTGTAACCTAAAGCTTTTTGGAAAATAAAGTGAAAAAATTTATACTGGATGAACATACAAAAGAAATTATAAATATACATAAATGATAATAGAACTTATGGAGATGAAAGGCACAATGCAGAATTTATTTATTTATTTATTTACTATTATTTTGGTTTCTTTTGGGAGAACTTTTAGATTGCAGAATGGTTTTAACTTTGGTATGGGAGGATTACTGTAGTGGGGTGTTGGTGGTTGGGGGATGTATAGGGAGGGGTGCAGTTGGGTCAAGCATTTATGGAATATGAATATGTTCATGTGGTCATGGGGTGGTGTCTTCTTAGGTGGAAATTCACACAATAACCAATGGAATATTGAATTCACATCTTGGGCAGTCTTGCTTACAGTCTCTCAGAATCTTTAGAGTACATCGACAGTGCCAAACAAAATAAAACAGACCAATATGCCAGGCTCTTGATATTTATTCTTGTCCTTATGAAACTTGTTATTGTCAATTTGATGCTTAGCCTAGTATTTTGTATTGTCTAAGAGTTACCGCCTGAAAGCCTCCTTATTGCTCTATGTGGCCTCTAAGACAAACTCAGCAAATAAACTCACAACCTTCCCCACCAGGCATGGGTCATGACTCCTAGGGATGACCCTCCCTGGCACCATGGGGGTTATTGTAAAGTGCTAATTAGTGATGCATTTGGAAAAAAAACCTCGATGTAAAGAGGGAAATATTAAACACAAATGAATTGTAATGGTTAAGAGATTTCAAAATGAGTTTTGGGGGTCTCTCCAGTGTTGATGCTTATGCACATCTCAGGAGGAGCTTGCTTATTGCCACAGTAAGCAGTACCTCAAGCTGTGGTACTCCTGAGGGTGCTAGAGATATCTAGGCACTATAAGCAGAGCTGACAACTCCAGGAAATTGGCATGTTCTCAATGGGCCTCTCCTTAGAATATATGGTAAATTGTCTGAGAGTTAGACACATTTATAATTTTCCTACATATGTTTCTTTACCATCTTTATATGCACCTATAATTTGCACTATACCCATTAAATATATGTCTCTGAGATTTAAATATTCTGGCTGTTCATATGCTAGTTGAGCCCTGAATATCAGCAAAGTTATAACCAATGCCTACTCTCCAGTTCACTGGACTCACCCAGGACAAATAACAAATGGATTATGTTGGACAACACTGATCCAAAAATACAGAGAGTATCTACAACAGGAAGCAAATCAATTTCATTCATCTGCCTGGGGTCTAAGGCCCCTTTCCATCAGAAGCAGAATGGGCATCATCCCCTCAAAATACTCAAGGTTATGGAAAGAACAAACATAATGGGTGAATGCAAGTATGGACTAACATGGACTTGTTATTATTCTAGTAATAGGAGAACTTTTAACATTGATATAAAGACAATGGGCCCCAGAGTTTCTGAGGGAAAAGAGAGGGAAGAATAGGTGCAATGTACAGCATATCTTCATGATATTGCAATGACTGATACAGTTTATTATACATTTTTTCAAAACCTATAAAATTGTGCAGTGCACACTATAATGTAAACCATAGTTTAAATTATATAGACTATGCATAGTAGCAATGTTTCAATAAATGTTCATCAATTGTAAATGTACCACACTAACAAAAGATGTTGTTAATGAGGGAAAGTGTTAGAAGGGGAGGAGATGGAGTATAGGGAAATCCCCTATATTTTCTTTATTTTTTTAAGGATTTATTTTATTTAATTACACCTCCCTTTCCCCACCAATGCTTTTGCTAGCTGACTGCTCTCTGTGTTTATTTCCTGCGTGATCTTCTTTGTCTGATTGTCATCTCTTCTTCTTGTCTTTTCCTTAGGAGGAACCAATTCCGGGTCCTCCAAATGTGGGAGAGAGACACTCAATTGCTTGAGCCACCCCAGCTGCCTGGTGTGTTGTGTCTCTCATTGACTCTCTTCTGTGTTTGTTTTTTGTTGCATCATCTTGTGCCAGCTCTCCACGTGGGCCAGCTTGCTTTCACCAGGAGGCCCCAGGAACCAAACCCATGATGCTCCATATGGTAGACAGGAGACCAATCTCTTGAGCCACATCACTTCCCACTTATATTTTCAATGTAACATTTATGTATTCTAAAGCTTTTTTAAAAAGAAAAACTAAAAGAAAAGAAAAAAGTAAATAATGTTATTTTTAAACCATTTTGCATTTAATGATTATATGGATAAATATGTGATAATAAATGTGAAAAGAAAATAGATACATTCCCTTAATCAATCTTGGAAATAATGTTTAATATGTAGAAGCAAGTAAATTTATCCCCAAGCAACTTGGAGTTGATTCTATCAAACTTTTTTTCATTGTAATAATAATTTAACTGTATGTTCAAAGGAAGCAGTGTAAAGTATTTCTGATAGTTTCATCAATGACACCATCCCTACATCTCTTTTCACAGATGTATTTTAGTACTATTTTCATGGTCTTAAAATTATGATATATTTTCAAATTTATTTTTTGAATGAAAAAATAACAATATTTTTATTTCTCCTATAATATATAGAATTTCAAAGATTATTGATTCTTGGTTTATAAATGTTTAAAGAAGAGATACATCTAGAAGATAAATTTTAACAGAATATTTCTAAGCATAAATTTTAAGCTTTTTAAGACTTTTTTAATGATAAATATTAGTGTATCAAACATGCCTGATTGTGACTTGCTTATTCATTGTACCAGATCAAGAGACAGGGGTAAATTCAAATCATCCCAAAACCTCAAAAAGATAGATTTTTAAGATTATATATTCAAATTAACTTAATTATTGAATTTATACCAATTATATCCATATAATCCCAGTCAATAATCTCAATTTATTAGTGAAAACCTCAGTTGCAACAAATTACTTCAGGTGAGTTTCATTAATCTACTATAAATATCCTAAATAAAATATATCTTTCATGATTTTCCATAGGAAATGATTTATTTGATCATTTTTAAGACTTTGGGTAATTGGGTTCAAGAGGGAAGGGACTATGGAATAGAACACAGAGGACAATGTCCTAGGTAGTTCCAGACATTGCAGTTAGCTTCAAGTAGAAGTAAAAGCCTGTGCTGAGGAAGATTGAGACCACAAGGATGTGGGGAACACAGATGGAAAATGCTTTTGCTCTGTCAATTCTACTTGGAAACATGAGCACAGTAGAAAATATGTAAATGTAAGATCTGATGGAAGATGAAACAGCCACCACCAATGCCCAGACTCAAGGCAAGAATTAGGAGCTCATTGCTGAAGGTGTCAGAACAGAAAATCCTCAACAGAGAAGGAATATCACAAAGGAACTGATGGAACACATTGGAATGACAGAAGAGCAGTTGGAAAGTATTGCCAGTGTGGAATCCTGAGACAGGTCTACTGAGCATGGAGGCTATTGTCAACTGGACAGAAACTTGAGGGTTCATGATCACAGGGTAATGGAGGGGCTGACAGATGGCCACATATTGATCCTGAGCCATAACGGTGAGGAGCATCAGCTCCATAAACAAAAAGAACACCACTAAATAGATCTGAGCTACACATCCTGTCTCTGAAATGCTGCTTCTGTCAAGCAGAGGAATGACACAGGAATTAGGGACAGTTACAGAAATGTAGCATGCATCCAAGATGGCCAGATTCCTGAGCAAGTAGTACATGGGGGTGTGAAGGCTTCTGTCAATGGTTGGGATGGTAATAATGAGAACATTCCCAATAATAGTCACCAAATACATCAGAGAGATTGATAGGGCATGCAGATCCCATACTTCCCACTCATTAGAAAATCCCATTAGAAGAAACTCCATCATCATAGTAGAATTGAGCATCTTTGAGAAACAAGGAGAGTTTGTACCTGGGAAGCAAGGAAAAAAGCCCTGAACCTGTAAAGAATCAAATTACAGGAAGGTGCATCTTAACTCTTTTACTGTTCACCCCTTATTAACTTTAATCCATAACAATGGTGGTAATATTTTGGAAGGAAAATTATGTGGTGTTGCATTAGCTTCCATAATAATTTTATTCCTACTATAAGAGTTAAGTTCAAATCACACCCTAATTGCACATAACCAGAAAACATCAAAGTGTTTATCTATCTATCATCTATCTATCTATCTATCTATCTATCTATCTATCTATCTATCTATCTATCTATCTATCTATCTATCATCAACCTATCTATTTTATCATCTAAATTCCATATCATATGAGTATGCAATTTTCTCATAAATTAGAAATGTATAGAGATTTTATAGATAAAATCTTAAGGTTTTTTGAAGATAATGTTGAACATTCGATAAGTGGAATAAAATTGTTTGGATTTGTTTAGTCTTTCATTTTTATTTTAAATGTACAAAAGTATTGGAAAAATAATCTATCTAGAACTAGTCATTTAGGGACAGTAACTTCAAAATTATCTTAATTTGCCTTCTGAAGTTATTTAGAATTTTACTTACTCCAATATCTGAAACAGATAACACTCTCTTTACCTCTTCATCTCAATTACATCATACTGAGTTTGCTCTACATTTTTTTCCATTGAAATCTTATTCTTCAATTTATTTTACTAGCCATCTATCACTCCTTTTAAAGACAAATGTGCCCCTTCCACTGAAAAGCAAAGTATTCCTGCTTCCTCTTTTTCTTTGAGTCCCTGGAACCTGCTCCCAATGCTCCCTGATTATCCACTTTAGTTTTCCAACATTTCAAAACTTCCAGAGAAGGTATGGCTCCACTTCCTGAAAATCAAAACAAAACAAAAGAAAATTGAATCACAATTATTGCATTTGTAAGTTTTTACAGAATTAATCTAGCTTTCCTTTCTTTCATCTTAAGTTAATCATTTTTCTCTTTCTTTAATCTTTTTATTTTTCAACAAAATTTCTGAACTTTCTTCCTTCATTTCTTAATCACTAACAAACTTCTGGGTTTTGGGGACCACATCCTTAAGGTGATAAATTACTGATTTCTTCAGTATTCTGATTTGTTCACCAGTGGACATATTAACCAGCTTTAATTTGACTTATTTTGTTACTTGCATTCTTCCAATTCCCTCTGTCACTCTTATATAACTCTTTCTTCTCATTCCCTCAAAATAATAATAATAGTAACAACACCAAGAACAACAATAATAATGTTGACAATTGCAAAAATGAACAGTGAGTGTGTCCACAGTTAGACTGCCTGAATGTTACCCTTCTTTATTTGATATGAAAGAATTTCCAATTATGCTCATGTCTTTACAATCTAAACACATTCCCTCCTCCAAAAACATTTCTGATCCTTCATTGATCATGTTGACCTATTCCTTCAAAGATTTTCTGTTCATCTCCTCTCATGTGAATTTATCAAATATTTCCATATATAAGTTGTGAATAGAGGAAAATGTGTATGTGGGTGGGAAGTGGTAATATGGAAATCGTCTATACTTTTGGTGTAACTTTTCTGTCATCTAATACTTCTCTAAAAATAAAGTTTATTATGAATTAAAAAAATAAAGTCAATGGAAAATAGCAAAAAATAAAAATAAAAAGAGAACAGTTCTCTAGTCAGTTAAGCACTTGAGGAAAAATAAAATAATTTAGATAATTTCAGTACTGTGAAGAAAATTTGATTTCTTTGAAGAGAATTGTTTACCAGAAAGGATAAAGTCTGGATTTTAAAACCTAAACCTCAAAAGATTGTACAGCATTTTTGACATAATAAACTAATCCTGAGAGAAGAGGAAAGATTATGCCAACAAATAATGGTTTTCAAATATTCCCCTAACTTGTCAGCTACAATTTCATTTGCAAATGACTGTCCTCATTGTTTATAAGTGTCTGAGCTGGCTAATCTGAAGAGTTATGCACCATGAAATTAGAAAAACCTTCTTTTACTTAGGTAACATTTGAAATAAACATTTTTATTATATTGCATGATATTTCCTATATCTCTATAAAGACACCTTAAAGGTATATAATTAAGTGTAAATGAAAGAAAGAAAATATAGTGCATGATCTATCCCTTTTTTGTATACAAAACAGTAGAATAGCTAAAATAATATAGATAGAGAATGAAATAGGTGGATATAGATAAAAAACATATTGATATAAAAATTACTGAAGTACCAAAAGATTTTTAAAAGAACTTGCCTCCTTTTAAAATCCTGAACTATTTGCAATTTAAAGATATTCATTTTTAATTTAAAGGTATAAAAATGGTTAACTGGTTTGTGAAGTTTTGGTTTTCCTTCATTATACTATTTCTCATTATTAAAAAGTATTTATATTTATATTAGTAAAGTACAAGAGATCCCCTTAGTTGTATCAGTTAGTATACCTTTCAGCTCTGACATTCTGAGAGTGTTGTCTAAGTTTTAAGTGGAAGATCTTTCTAAAGGAAGCACAATGTGTTTGACTGAAACAATCACCAAAATGCCCTGCTTATAGATTGCTATATTTAGGGAATATAAACTTATGGTTTAGGAACTGAACAATTACTATACTTGGTGGCCCTGATTGAAAGATGAGTATGATGGAATCACCACACCAGTGTAATTCACACAATTAGTGAAGAAAACGGTCAGTATATGGAATTCTATTAGTATTTTATTAACATGTATGGTAATTTGCATATATCCAAACATGTGCTTCTCTATTTTGAATAAATTATAATTTTATTCCACATAAATATTCCAAAGTACCAGATTTTAGCATTTAAAATTTCTCCTAGAAAGCACAATTTCTTGATATTTATTCAAAATCTAGAAATTAAGAGATTGTATTTACACAAATAATACATTTTTTTTCTGAATTAACTAGTCATTCACCATCAGTAAATAGCCTGTTTATCCATGTTATTTAAAATAATTATGAGGTCAGTTTTATCAAAATAGGTCTGCAACCCTGTAAAGTTAATAAATGCCTTTGTTTCTCTTCTTTTATATTTAGATATTTGAAAGCTTCTAAAAATGAATGTTTGCTTTACACAATAGCATCACCTTAAATATTCATATGTCTATTAAATAGATAAAATACTGCAGAGTGCCTTGGGTTGAAGTATTTGAAACATCAATTTCTTACTTGTAAATATTTATCAAGTTAATTGTATTTAAACTTGATTTATCTATGTGGCAAAGTAACATACTTCCAATAATAAAAACTTTTGGAGTTAAAAATTTTATTTTTTCTTTCCTCATCCTCTTACTAGTTGCATATATTTAAGCATAAAACATGGTAGTAATATATATATCTTACTAATTTATTTTATATAAACATTTCCCAACTAGTAAATACTTAGAATTTTAGGGATTTTAAAGGATACTCATCAATTAATTATTACATGGTATAAGTAAGTGATCCTATTAATAATCACCTTTCTTACCTCAAATTATCAAAATGATGATCAAACTTTATAATTAAAACCGTATTCCTTATATTTACCTACTGAAAATTTTCTTTCAGTAAATCCCCTTCCCCCACCTAGGTAATAATTGAATATTTTTTTTAAAATGAAGCGATAATTTTGACCACTTTGTCCAATTGATATTATCGCTCCAATGCTGGACTGGAGTTTCAATAAATAAATAAATAAATAAATAAATAAATAAATAAATAAATAAATAAACTTTTTGTGCAGCAATATGAAGGATAAATGTTTTACCTTGTAGATCATAAATCTGACAATCCTTTGATTAATGATATAATTAAGTCTTTAAAAGAATTATCCATTTATCTGTTCATTTATTGATTTAGTCACTCAAGAAATCAGAATTTAGACCCTAACATTTTTCAGTTGTTGATTAGGTACAAAGGATTCAATAAGCGATGAACAAGAGATTACATTCTGGTTTTTAATACTGTGTTTAAATCCTGGCAATTTGCATACAATGTAGCTCATTTAAAATTTTTCTTAGGATAATTAAATTATCCCACTTTATATAGTTTATATTATGTTTATGTTCCTTCATATTCCTCTTAAATTATTATATTTTTTAAGGGCAATTTTCATCATATGCAAATCTGAACACGTACCTCAGATATTTGCATGAGTGAATAAATGATGGCTGGATTTTTGAATTTTCAAATAATAATTACCACATAGAAAACTACCCTTTTTATTTTAGACATTTTAAACCTAAAATACCATGGTTTTTGAAATGGTAGGAATGGTGATAGCAATTTGCTCACTGGTAAGCTGCTTTATCTCAGCTCATGCCTTCTAGCTGACTTTTATTTTTATATTGAATTGATCATTTTTTTAAAATGAAATATTTGGTTTGACTGACTTTTCAGTGAAATTTTATTAAATAGGTTGTGTCTGTACTTATGGAGAGTTTTGTTTTCAGTTCGAATTCATTTGTTCTTCCCAAACAAGATAAGAGATTGTAAGGAAGTGAGGATAAAGCATCAAAATGGATGCAATAAATAAGATCAAAATAATAATAATAATAATAATAATAATAATAATAACAATAATAAATACTTACTATGCCTTTACCCTAGATAGAGGAACAATGTGTTTAATGATAGTTTTTCCCACAAGGTGATCAATTGTAGGTTAAACAGTTTTTCAAAGTACTTGGGAAAATATTAGAATTTTTTCATTTAAAGACTGTTAGTAATATTATTGCCTAATCATGAACATTGGGTCACACTTATATTAATAGGTGCTAATTACTACATCATCTCAATCATGGCTTTAGGGATCATAGCCCTAAATATCTAGCTAATGATCTCTAGATTCCTATGAGGAGCTCAGGATCTCATTATCTCTCAAGGTAAATGAATTAGACCCAACTGAAGTACATGTGTGGTTTTAGAGTTACACATCTGGAAATACTGATAAATAAGAATATTATGGAACATCTTTCAGATTAGTGACATTTCACCACTCATAGTAAGAAAATCATGGAGACCTTGACTTTCTCATATTCAGAGGGCTTGTAAGAGGAGAATATAAGCATTTTGGAGGATTTGTGGCTTGGAAAAAGCACTGTGATAAACCTCAGCATATCTAGTTTATCAGCAAATTGGCAAGTACCTAACACCTCATTTTTTGTAACCCTGTCTTTGCAGAAATAAGATAAATATTAGAAGGCACACTAGAAAACAATAGTTTGCATAGCTATGATAAAGGATACATTCCAGTACTAAGGACAAAGTCCCAGCAGGAAAGAAAGTGGATGTGGCTCCCCAGTGATCACACTGCTCTGACCATGGCTCCCATACAGTCAGTTTGTTTATGAGGTTACAATGTGAGGACAATTCTGGATTAAAGGAGTGAGTCTTTTCATCACCTAAGGTTAATCTATTACCCTCTAGAGGGCCACATCACCACTTAAACATATTAATTGAACATATAAAAATTGTTATGCACTATTTTAGAAAATATAAAGAAACTAGAGGGTAAAAGCAGAAAAAATTCTCTGCCATCATGGAGCCTTAGTATCTTTTTTTCCTGGGGGGCACAGGGTGGAGAGGAGGAGGTAGATATTTTAAATTATATAAGCAAAGAAATTAAATATTTTAGAAAGTGATAATTATAATGAAAAGACAAATGGAGTGCATAAAAGAGATTGAATTATTTTAAGGGTGTTCAGGGGATACCTATTCATTTTTATTTGAATAAGGGCATGATTTTTGAGGGAGTAAGCCATTCAGATTAACATGGGAAGAAATTTCCCTGAAAGGAAATCCTCTGATAAATATCATGCCTGCCAGCTCGCTCAAGGAATAGTGATCAATTATTGTGGTGTTGGGTGGGCAGGTGGAGGGAAATTCTTAATGAATGTGATTGCAGAATAACTCCCTCATCACTGGGACACACTATCTGTAATTCTTAAGAGAGAATTTCCACTTACAACCACATGGATTAAACATGTTTTAACCCTGAATTTACTAAACAAGATAGGTGTTTCCAAACAGCTGGCTTCCTGTACCTTCTGCAGTATATAGTTATTTTATCAGTTGTATTCATTTTATAAGGTTATTAAAAGGTTAAGTAAGTAAAGAACACTATGAAAGTTGCACACCTAGATGAAATGGCTATGGGCAATCTCCTTGCATTCTTATATAATCATTATGGCCTCTACAAAATTATATATTAGAAATAAGTCCATGTATGACAATTTTATCACCTTTCCTCCCACAAATATGAAGATAGGGTAAAGTGCTTTTGATACCTTCATACACCTAGACTCCACTTACTTTCATTTTTCATAAAATAAATTGTTGTTTACCTTCCCATACTCAGACATCAGCATATGCATTCCATAAATAATTGATGAAAATTTAACAGAGGAAGAGAACAAATAAATATGACAAGTACAATGGAATAATAATTTTCTATTAGTAACATTCCAGGCATTTTTGATGATACACTATTCTGTGGAAGTTCTCAAATGCCTGGGTGATTGGGACTTCAAACATATGTTTTATTATCCAACTATATTTTTTTCATCAGTGTCTTCAAGTAAGAAAAAAAAACTAATTTAATGAATTTGCATTGATTATATTTAAATCATATCAATGAAAATGTCCATATATTCATATAATCATAAATATTGCAACTTAATTTAGGGAAAGCTTCAGAATCTTCCTGTAAACTGCCAGAATACAGCAGTGTCCTCATCATTTTCATGACATTATATCACTTCTCTTTTATCACTCTGTGTGGGAGAATTAAAGGCTTGATAGTTACTATGGAAGGAAATTGGGATAGGGTCACATCCTCAACTATGGTAGAGATCATAGAATACTTGAGAAAAGACAAATCTTAACTAAGGAAGGCTGACAGCATGATGATATGGGGATAGACAAAAAGATCTGTCCATTTTTCTCACTTAGAAACTCAAGCAGAGTCTTTGACTAGAATAATTTGTGTTTTTGTTTTGCTTTAGTGGCCCTGGGGAAGCAAGGCTGCAGTATTGGACCCTAGCTCTCCTGGGAACAGCTAGTCAACAGTCAAATGTACCTCATACATATGAATAGATGTTCAGCCATGGGCAATGGAAGGTAATGCATATTAAAGCTTCATAGAATATCTGTTAACCCCCTATAAGTTTAACAAAAATCCAATGTAGGATAAATATTCTATGATTCTTTGTGGGAAAGCAAATAGACCAACCCCATGAAGGGGAATATGACAAGAAATATAAAGCAAAATGTTATATATATATTTACCTATTAGCCTATAAATCTCACCTCCTCTAATCTTCTGTCACTCACATTTGCAGAAGTACAAAATGTATTCATTTTGGCATAATTTTTAATAGCCAAGTATTAAAAACAATCCAAAAGTCTTCCTAGTGGGAGGCTTATTCAAGAACTCCCCACAATGAAGTGCTACAGAGCACAAAAAGGAAAAAAAAGGAAAACTCTGAATACCTCTAAGGAAAAATCCCCAGTAATCCAGTGAGGACAGAAAAGTGGAGAATAGGATATACTGGTTTACATTTTCCATCACCTGTGCCAGGGAGTGCAAAAATGTATACATATCTGCTTATATTTTAATCATGGAAATGTAGAAAATGATTACTGAAATGTAGTTTGTAGATTCCACTTTGAACCACGTAATTTTTACAGGATTATAAAAATTAATGAACAATTCTCTAAAAGTAAAAAAAAAAAAAATGAAACAAACACATTTAACTGTGATATGAGTTTATGTCTTGAGGGAGTTAAGAAAATGCTTCAAATGACCTTAGCACATAATGATTTGATATATATGCTTATCAGGAAACACCCAAAGACATAAGAAATTGGAAAAAAATACTTAACTACTTTTAGAAATTCATTTTTGTGGTGATTTTGTTCTAATTCTTATTCTGTCTCTGTTGAGTGAGTTTTGCAGTATAAAGCCTTTCAGGTATTATAATTGTGTTACTGGGCAGTGAGATTTTCAAATTTTAATATGTTAGATAAGGTTAACAAAAAATTTTTAAAAATAGATTAAAAATTG